>JABAYD010069968.1:0-14871 GCA_014822095.1 Diplotaxis tenuifolia | reverse complement strand
CTCCATATCTATTGCAATACGTTTATGTCTTTGACTTTTGTAACAGGTATCGCTTTCTTTCATACAAACTCAGCAATCGCTTTCTTTCTTTTTTATTATAATCGCTTTCTCTTTTTTTACTTCTTGTGTCACAAAATTTTTGAGGCAAAAGAAAAGTATTTAATTTTCATGTATGAAACTAAGTTATTATTCATGTATAATCGCTATCTAGTGAAATCATGTTTTTTGGAAGCAAATGAAATGTATTTTTTCATGTCTAAAACTTAGATTATTATTTATCAACAATGTTTTTTTAATTATAGTTGATTCGCTATCTTTTATTTTTTTCTTATGTATCATGATTTCTTCTAATCTTTACTAATAAAGTAGACTTCTAACTCTCCTTTGGGGAAATTAATCCACATGTCACCTTCAGTAATGGGCCTTTCGACCTTCGTTGCAATCTGAAATATTGTTGGGCAATTAAATTGTGCTTGAAAAATTCACACGAAAGACACCGACGTTTCACGATAACCTTCTTCAATGATATCGACTATTGATTAGGGTTCTTGGAGGTTCTGGAGGTTCTATGTGCCGGATTTCATTTTGTATGCAGTTCATCTCCCTCGATTGGCTAGATGATGAAGTGCTCCATCGCCATTAACAACCTTCCTTCTTCACTCTTTAGACCTCGCAAACTACGATTCATCATTCAATGGTTTTTATCTCCCTTCCAGACGGCAGAACTCAACCTACATAAAGGTCGGTCTCTATAGATTGAATGACTTATCTTATTCGATCAGTAGATGTACAATATATATACGGTTGTCTAAAGCTAGGGTATCTAACACAAGTAATTACATTGTAGTCCCTAATCATATGTTTCCATATCTTGTCTATATGCCCCCTCAAGATGGAGGGGTCTTGACAACTCCAATCTTGCTACAGATATGCTGAAAAGGGCTACGAGGCAGTGGTTTTGTCAAAACATCAGCCAGCTGATCTCTTGTAGAAACATGAGTTACACGTAGACATCCCGTCTGCATTTGTTCCCTGACAAAATGATAATCCAACGCGATATGCTTCATTCTTGAGTGAAAAACCGGGTTGGCACACAAGTATGTTGCTCCTATGTTATCACAATATATAACAGGTGCTTGTGGTATGATGATCCCAAGCTCAGTCAATAAGGAACATACCCATCGTAGTTCTGAAGCTGTGTTAGCCACTGATCGATACTCCGCCTCTGTCGAGGATCGTGCTACTCCCTTTTGTTTCTTTGACGACCATGAGATAGGATGTCCACCGAGATAGAGAAGATAACCATTTGTGGACACAAAGTCATCACAATCCCCAGCCCAGTCAGCATCAGAATAAGCATGAAGAGTCAATGGATTATGTTTCCGGAGAAGAATCCCATGCGTAGTGGTACCTGCAAGATAGCGAAGCACCCGCTTTGCAGCCGTCCAATGATCTACAGTAGGCTGATGCATATATTGGGATAGCTTATTGACTGCATACGCCAGGTCTGGACGTGTGAAGGCAAGATATTGTAAGCTGCCAATGAGAGTTCTGAATTGCGTTGGGTCGTTCACCTTTGGTGAGCGTAAGTTTGTTGTAGGCGTCCAAGGGATTTGATCATGTTGAACTTGCTGAGCAAATCAGTTATATACTTCTTCTGCATCAAATGGAGACCCTCTTTTGTTCTCGTGACCTCTATACCCAAGAAGTAATGAAGATCACCTAAGTCTTTGATTGAGAATCTCTTGGCTAGTGAGGCAATGATCGTATTAACCAGACTTGTGTTGCTACCTGTGACAATAATGTCATCAACATATACAAGAAGATACACTATGTCGCGGCCTCGTCGCAGAATAAATAGTGATGTATCAGCGATAGAATTACGAAAACCAACAGAGAGTAGATACACCTTGAGTTCCTGATACCAAGCACGAGGCGATTGTTTCAAGCCGTAAATTGCCTTATTGAGATGACATACATGATTTGGTCTATCTTTGTCTACAAATCCAGGGGGTTGCGTCATATATACCTCCTCTGTAAGTCGAGCTTGAAGGAATGCGTGATTTACGTCGAGCTGTCGTAGAGTCCATGACTTAGCCTCTGCTATACCAAGTACCGTTCTGACTGTTGTAGCTTTGATCACAGGGCTAAAGGTGTCAGCATAATCGATCCCATACTGTTGATTATAGCCTCGTGCCACAAGCCGTGATTTGTGCATGTCCAGTGTACCATCAGGGAGAAGTTTGTCTGTAAAAATCCAGCGACAACCTACAACATTTTGATGTGGTGAAGGTGGAACCAAGTCCCATGTCCTGTTTTTAATTTGAGCATTAAATTCTACGGAGCAAGTTTTTCTCCAGGATGGATCTCGCATCGCTTGGTTAATGGTCGTGGGTATTTGGTATTTTTGGATTTTGGTTGTGAGGTTAAAGGTGTACTTTTTGTTAGGCTTGGATATATTGTTTTGGGAGCGGGTTCGCATTCGGGTTGGTTGGGGTGGGTTTTCTGTTTGTTCGACATTGGAGATCGTCGAGGGTTGAGGTTCTCGAATGGAAATATTTGGTTGAGAAGACGATGGTATGGGAGTTGGATTTGGTATCGGGTATGGGTCATTGGGTATTTGGCTTAGGTTATTTTGAAGTGGGCTTGGATTAGTGCTACTTGGGCCGGCATTGGTTTGTGTTTGGTTTAGTGTTTGGGTTATGGAGATTTGATGAGATGGGCTTACAGATAATGTAGAGAGAGGGTTACGAGGGATAGAACCTGATTGTGTCTGTTGATTATTTCCCGTTAATGGTGATGTCGGAGCTGGTGGAGGATCGGAGCTCGGGGACTGCAAGGACGTCGACGCCGGTGAAGGCGATTGTGGACAAGCAATAGGAGTGACCGGTGGCATCCAAAAGGGTTCAGAGGTTTCTTCGTCTAGAGGTGGAGAGGAGATTGCGTTTCGAAAAGGGAATTGATCTTCATCAAATTGGACATGTCTGGAGACATAAATTCGACCGATTTCGGAGTCAAAACACAGATACGCGCTTTGTGTGAGAGAGTATCCCAAGAAGACGCATGGTTTAGATTTGTCTTGAAGCTTGTGGGTGTTGTAAGGGCGCAACCAAGGAAAACACATACACCCAAAGATTCGGAGATTGGCGTAGTTTGGTGATCGCTTGAACAACTTCTGAAAGGGAGATTCCATTGAGAGTATAGGAGTTGGTAAGCGGTTGATAAGGAAGACAGCAGCTGCGAACGCATACGGCCAATATTCCTTGGGTACACCTGCTTGCGACATGAGGGTCATTCCTGTTTCAACTATGTGGCGATGTTTCCTTTCGGAGACTCCGTTATGTTCAGGGGTGTGTGGAGGAGTTGTAAGGTGAGAGATTCCATGTTCTGTCAAGAAGGCTCGTAATGCGATGAATTTTCCGCCGTTGTCGGAGTAGAGGGTGGTGATAGACGTCTGGAACTGCTTTTCAACTAAGGCTTTGAAGGCTACGAAGATGTCACGAACTTGGGATTTCTTGGTCAGAGGATACAACCATGTGTACCTCGTATAATGATCAACCAAAACCAGGTAATATTTGTGATTTTCTGTGGAAGTAATTGGTGAACTCCAGACATCTGAGAAAATATATTGTAAGGGACGAGAAGAGGTGATAGAAGATTGAGAAAAAGGCAATTTATGGCTTTTATTGATGAGACAATGAGTGCAAGATAACTGTTTTTGTGAAGAAGACGACATGGGTAAAGAAAAATGAGAAACAATAGAATGTAAAATAGAAGCAGATGGATGGATGGCCTAAACGAGAGTGCCATTTGGTTGTGGTGGTTTTTGGTGATGGTGAAGCAAAGAGAGAGTGGATATTGGATGGAGTAACCGGCCACTCATAAAGCTCATCTCTAGTCCGTCCTTGGAGTAATGGTGCCCCCGTGCTGAGATCCTTCACCTGGAAATGTGCGGGGAAAAATTCAACAGACACTTGGTTAGAGTTGCATAGGCGGTATACAGATATTAGATTTTTATGGATGTTGGGAACACATAGGACATTATTTAAGGACAAAGATCTAGGTTTAGAGGGTATTAGGATAGAACCAGTGTGCGAGATCGGTAATCCTGAGCCATCGCCGATAAGTACTTCATCATTGCCGGCATAAGGTTGATGGATTGAGAGATTTGCAAGATCACTTGTGATGTGGTGAGTAGCACCGCTATCAAGGAGCCAGTTATTTTCTGTGTACTGTGGTCCAACTGTAACATTAGCTCTCGGCTGCCATGGCGTAAATGGACTTCGCTGAGTCATCATATCAGTGTTGTTACGTGAAACAGACTGAAGTTGATTACAGCGGCGAGCACTGTGTCCTTGCGTTCCACACAGTTGACAACGCCCCAAGTAGGGTCGAGGCTGGTACGTTTCTGGCTTGTTGGTCTGGTATTGCCAATTGTTCTGCCTCTGGTTGTTGTTTCTGTTGTTGTAATTCCTGTTGTAGGTACCACGAGAGTTATTGTTGGTAGGGTTACCTCGGTGAGAGACCACATTAGCAGAGACAGGAAGATTCGTTGGCTGAGAGACAGTGTTAAAAGATAACAGCTTGGCTTCATGATTGAGTAACCTTTCATGGATCTCAGTGAGAGACGGTGTTGTGTCTTTGCCCTCAATCTGGTCAGCTACGGTCTTGTACTCCTCAGGCAGACCGTCAATTATAAACTCGGCTTGGTCTTCGTGGTCATAACCCTTACCAAGAATCGCAAGTTGATCAAAGCGAGTGGTAAGGCCTTGCATATACTCATCAATCGTCTTATTTCCTTTCTTCCAATCCTTCACTTGTTGTCGTATTTGTTTGATGTGGCCTCTACTGGGTTTTTCATATGTAGATGATAGGGTGTCCCAGATCTGGTGTGCCGTCGTAGCGCGTGATAGAAGCGGCTGGATGGAGGGGGTTATGGCGCCTAGAAGAGCGCTAAACACCAACTTGTCTTGTCTTTTCCAGTGAGAGTAATCTGGATTTTCAACTGGAACACCATCTGTAGTGATTGTAGGTGGGGGGACGGGGAGGGAACCATCAATATAGCCTGCTAAGTCATATGCTTCAAACAGAGCTAGCACTTGTCTGCTCCACATGAGATGATTGGTGCTGGTGAGTTTCGCCACGTTAGTCATGTTGATACTGAGAAGTGTTTTGTTGTTGACAACCATTGCTTCAGGGGATGTGTTTCCAGATGAAGACATTTTTGAAAAGAGATGGGAGGCGGCAAAGAAAATTTTTAGGGTTTTAGATATGGTGGCTCTGATAGCATATAGATTGAATGACTTATCTTATTCGATCAGTAGATGTACAATATATATAGGGTTGTCTAAAGCTAGGGTATCTAACACAAGTAATTACATTGTAGTCCCTAATCATATGTTTCCATATCTTGTCTAGTCTCCATCTCATCATCATCACCATATTATAATAGAAACTTATTTTCCGTATTATGGCTAAATCATCTGTCATACTCTCGGTTTAAAAGCCGTTGTCGAGAGGTCTAACTTCTCGGGTGATTCGGTTAACCTAACTCATGTTTATTGTTGTTTCTTAAATACACGGCGGCGTTTCAACTCAAAGTTATCAAAATTATGCTTTTAGTTCTTTATTCTTCATTTAGACATGGATTCAAATATGTTTATTACTATGATTTCGTTTTAAACTATTCCTAATGAATACGTGATTTTGTGGATGCAGGTCAAGTAGATTTGGAAGGCTACAAAGTGTTCATTGACATTAGCTGGGAAAAAAATCCCAACCTAATGTCCAATTGTAATGCTGTTAGTGCTCTGGGTATTAACATGGTATCCAAAGGTGCACATAATGTTCTTAAGTTCCATTGATGTGATCGGGATCTCTGGTGAGTTCCTTTTGTATGTTATTGGTTTCATTGAAAAACACTTCCTTTTCGCTTAAGGCCAACTCGAGACTTGAAAATTATTTATTTCTTGGTCAGGTAACTTCTTTTGGTGGAACCTCACCGACTCTGATGTCTTTAGGTGGATTCAACGCCGACGCCATCAACATATTCTTTGTTGTGTTTATGGCCACTGGAAAGATCCAACTCAAAACGTGGTGAGCTCGCAATGCATCACAATGATGCAAGTCATTAACAAAAAGATATTCATATCTCTATCATTACGTAAATTGTGGAGCTAACTGATCATATCACTCTCTTAAGTTTTTCAATTTGATTTGACATATTTATGTATCATGGTTTATATTTTCAAGCTGAGTTAGTAGGAAGAGGAGGAATACATCTTGCATCTCATTCTTTGTATTTAAATCTGCTAGGCGTTAAAAGAAGAGCACGGACTCGCCGATGAATTCAAGGAAGGTAGTGAAGATATTGGCATAATCATTTCTGACCTGAGAGAAAGCAAGACAAACCAGGTCTGATATCTTTCTTCCTCCTCTCTTTCATGGTTATGTTTCTTGAGTAACATCTTTGTCATTGAGCTGGGAAGCTAAGATCTTTTAAAGGAATCCTTGAATAAAGCCAAAACCTTTGCTTATACTGTCGAATCACTTGATGAATGGTTCTTAAAGGTATTGTTTTTGCTGTTGTGGTAGTTAATTTGTCGAAGACAAAGAAGAAAAGAAGGGAGGGAGCACAAGGAGTGTATTGTTAATGGCAACAGAGAGACTGAAAATATAACTCTGTCCATGTTTTCTCTTTTGAAAACATGAAAATATCAAATTCACGGAGTTTGGACACAATGGAAAGTCGGTTTCTTTGTTTTTTAATTAAATTATGAATAGCTGGATGTTGCTTGGACGTAAGTGAGATTAATATGTGTCACATTCAGTCTTTGGTTTGAATTTTGGTTCCTATTGGTTCAGGTTCTTCCTCGGCTAGAACAAAGTGATGCAGTTTGCTCTTGGTCATTCTGTTCTGATGAAAACCCATCATTCCATCGTTATTGCTTCCAAGGTTGTGTACTCTGGTTTTTACTATAGTTGTTTCATATTAAGCCCTGTTCGTTTGCCTAAAGCCACGTTAGCAACCAGCGGCCCAGCAAAAAGGAAGAAAAAGGAAAGAAATTACAGAGTTTCAATTAGCTTAAAAGGAAGAAAAAAAACGCATGAGAGAGAGAAAAGAGCCTAACGAAGCCGCTGTTTTTCTGTTGCGGCAGCGGCGTTGTCCGACTCCTTCAATGTTTTTGATCGCTGCGTCTCTTTTTTTCACTCGAGTAATCAAAGGCAATGCAATTATCAAAGAAATATTAGACGCTATCTCTGCCGTTGCGTTAACGAAACGAACAGAGCTTTACTTGGTCTATTCTCGCCAGTTGCGTTTTTAGATATGTTTTGGAATTTTATTTCAGCTGTTTCATGGTGATAATAAACTGCTTATTACAGATATGAAAGGTATCATATCTCTCTTGGCTTTCCTGTGTCTTTGTTGTAACTGTTTCTAATCTTCTGGTTATCATTGCAGCTTATTTGATGCTTATGAAGATTCCAATTTCACAAGGACTGGCAGTAGAAACGGTTTGTGACTAAAACTATCGCCAGTTCATAAACAAACAAGTTTCAATGTGTTAATCTTACTGATCAACACTGTTTTTGTACTATTGATTGATCAGGTTGAACTGAAGGGAGGTAAGGTCTTCTAGAACAGTTCACACATGAGATGGAATTGTTTCTAAGGAAGCAAGGTAGGCATGTACGGCTCAACAAAAGGTGTATCTTGCCACTTTTTAGTTTCCATATTCCTCTTTCACAAAGTTAATTTCTTTGCTTGATTCATTATGTAGGTACGACCTGATGCTGATCATGTTACAGTCAGATGGATCCAAGCCAATCAATCGTTTGCTGAGCATGAAGCTATGCAAGGAAAGCTTGAAGCCTGACAAAATGTAAGCCTTTTTCTTTCGCAAGTGATCAATAAGTTTCAAGAAATAATGATAGTCGGGACGATTTTTACAGCAGGTGATTGTTCACGGATTAAAAAATGCCCTAGATTTTCAGAGACCATACAAAGCTTATGCACTCAAGAAGGCACGCAAGGCAGTTAGGCAAATGCACAGACCATCCTGCTTTCTATCAAGCTTGGTTTCTTCTCTCTCTTTTTTTTTTAAACCTTTGTTCAGTCTTCCATGTTTTCAACGTATACGATCAACAAAAAAAAAATTCAACTTACATATCCACCCCGGATTGATAGACAGATGTTTTAAAATTATGGTTATTGATACGATTAAAAATAAATTTTGCTGGATAAAAGTTATCTGGCTAAACAAATAAAAATACACTGAAATCTTATCTGGTACATAACCTACACTTAGATGAAGTCAAATGTCTTTTTCTCAGTTTCTTAATAAGTAAAGATTAAATGTCGACATTCCAGCTTTTCTCAATATCCAATAACATGTTAGAGATCGATATGATGTAGCATGTCTAGAGATATTTTAAAACACTGGTCAATAGATAACAACACACTCAAAGGAAATAAGAAATAAGTTATGGAATATTTACGTTTAGTTTGTTCTCCACTATTGTTTATCTTTTATTAACATACATCGGTTTAGAAATCTCTTATATTCAGGAACTTGCTTAACGAAATCATGTTTTTCCGATAAGTATATTACTCTCATCACTTGAATTGGTTTTGATTTACATCGATTAAAAATAGATTTATTTGCTAAAATTCTTTTTCTTTTTTAAAAAAAAAACAGCTTTAACAACAAAATTAATGTTTTAATAAAAGTTAATCACAACATTTGTAGATAACTATCAAATTTGTAAATCTATATAAATATTGAAATAGATTAAAGCTTCCAACCACCATTCTACGGTAAAGCAAATGATTTTACCTTTTCAAGTAAGAACTCCAACATACTCATACGGAAAACAGTTTAATCCAAATAAAGATAAAAATAATTTCCAAATAAAGTAGAGTTTTTTTTCATTTTTAGGGGGATTAATGCCACCTACTTTTTTTTTATATAAATCACTCAAACTTTCTTTTTATTTGGATTCTGTATGTTCGTTTGTTTTGGGCTCTTCTTCTAATTATGCATAACGTGCATCTAGGTTTGTCTCTGCTGCACACACGCACTCGGCTCCTCCTCCCTAGCTCTTCGTCTCTTAATAACTCCGACCACCAACTCTGTAAATCTCTTTCTTGATTCCAATAATCCTAAATAGTAAGAACGTTCCCTATTGTATCCTTCAGATCATGTTTTGGAAGGATGATATTCGTACCCATTTTGGTTTATTGGTACTTTTGATTATTATTTATGAAACTTGGCTGGGACCTGTTGTTTTTTCTTGAATTCACAGATGCTTTTTGATTATACAAAATAATAGTTGTTGGATTTTCGAGAATTATCGAATTGATTCTCTGTTCTTACATGTATTTTTTTTGCAGTGACTATCTTTTCAAGCTTTTGCTCATTGGTGATTCTGGCGTTGGCAAATCATGCTTGCTTCTAAGGTTTGCTGTAAGTTATTGCATATCTCTCTCTCTATACTGGGACACTATTATATGTTCACGTACATGTCAAAGCTACCAAAGCTTGCAACCATTTTTGTACATGTGATGAAATAAAAGATACAAATACGTCTTTGGTTGTTTGAGTGTTTATTTTCTTTTGTTTTTTTGGTTTCATCTATATAATTATTTCTCAAATTTGAGCTACTCTGCGGCGGACGACCCGTCGTCTTACGAGACACCTCATTTTTATCATATATGAAAGGTGCAATCACAACTATGGTTGCAATGAACAAGATACTGATCACACTTTGCTCCACTTACTACTTTGATATGTTCTCTCACTTCTTTCTTCACTTCTTCAGCAAATTTCACTCAAAAAAAAAACTAACTTAATCAATCACAAAAAAATCTAACTTAATCAACAAATTTCAAAAGCATTTTTGCACAAGTTAATATGATGGTGACAAAAAACTCTATTTTTTTCTAAGAAAATAATACTCAGAAATTTTGGTGTGGTTGCAATTTTTGCATGTGTCATAATTTTTTATGCGTATATTTAACTTTCACTTATATATTATCAAACAAAATCCGGCGCGTAGCACCGGCAAACCACTAGTGCAAAATAAAGTATTCTTATGTCTAAAAGCTAAAATAATTATTTTAATTTGTAATTACTTAGTTTTACAACAATATTTAACCACATAGTTTTTACGTAAATTAGTGATCTGGAAATTTGTTTTCTGTAAACTTTTTTTGTTATAAATTAATATAGTTGATTTTGTATCACTAGAAAAGTTATACTCCTAATAATAATCTACAAATTATCAACTCACACACACTTCACTTCATTTATCACACTTCATACACAATCTCTTCTTTCTTTTTCTAGTGCAAAAACGTTTTTTTGTTTTAAAAAAAGAACAAGGTATTTTTTTTCTGTATCTGAAAATATGAGATTTAAAAAAAAATTTGTGTTGCAAACTTAATAAATATATGTTTGACTATTTTAATTATATATATACATTATATTGTCTTTTTTCTTTTTTTATTACAAACATGATTAATAATGAAACTCTAATATATTAATAATATTTTTATCATTTTCAAAATCCAGATATGTGAGGAAGACGTCATGGAAACACAAATCTGTTGGGACAAAGAAACTCAAATGTTCATAACGAAACTTCTTCACGAGTAAAAAATGTGATTTTATATTCATTGCATCTATTTTAGTTATATATTATTAGAAAAAATTAGAAATATTTTTCTTTAATTTGTAGAACGCATCGAGATTTAAGTGGACTTATGAACAAGAAAAAACATTGATTGAGTTGTATGATCAAACAATTTCTGTGAACGATTATACTTTTAAAGATCCTACGGTTCTTGGTAGAGAGCACATGGTTGACAACTTCAACCGTGCATTTAATTTGAATATAAATTATGCATTTTTCAAAAACAAACCTGATGACTTCAAAAAAGCATATAATGGGTGGAAGTTTCTCATGACTTCTACTGGAATAACGGTTGATCCGGAAACGTCGATGATTTACGCATCAGATGAATGGTGGGAGGCTCGTGAATCGGTAATAATATTTATAGTTGTATTAACTAAAATAATATAACAAATATAACCAACACATTTATGATTCTTATTTATGTTAAAATTTTATTAGGGGTGCAAAATAACAAGATCTTTTAAATGACAACTACCACCGTTTTGGGATGTGATGGTTCGATGTTTTGTGCTACACGATGTTTATTCGCAACCTCAACAGTCATCACGCCAACGAAGACAACAAATATTGACTGAAGTCATAAAGGAAGATGACTTATTTGATTTTTCAGACAATGATGGTGATGACATACCTCAACATAATGTTCCTCAAACCTAAGAAAATTAAGAAATATATTGTATTAACCTCAATGCTGATACACACCATTCACATGAATATACTCAAGATTCAACTCGGCTTCCTTCTCGAAGAGGTGAGACCCGTACAAGAAGTGGAGGTCGTTCGGAAAGAACTGGAGGACGTGGGAGTACTTCTCAAACGTCTGCTAGAAACTCAGGAACTAATGTTGGAAGTACTTCAAGAGGTCATCGAAGAAAACAATCATTCGAGACTACAATATAAGACACAATTAATGGATATAAAAGAATTTCAACGACAAAGTCTACAACAACTATGCCCGGGTGTTTTTGATAAGGATGATTATGATGAATTCAAAAAAGCAGATCAATATTTCTTGCTTTGGAACTTCCCAAATACACTAAATTTTACTGGGCTTGCATTAACTCACTTAAAGAACTGGTTTTTTGGCGAAAGTATTTCATTGATATAGCTTGAAGCAATGACGAAAATAAATTGCAACTATTAGAATCTATGACGGGTGTATAACGAAATAATGAAGATGTGTCAAAAGAATTGGGCTTAGAGAAGTTATTTGGGAGTCCACATTCTGAAGGTTTATCATCTGGTAATCTATTTTCAGTGCGTAATACTTCCAGAGGAAGCAATTTTCAAAACTGGGGTACACAACCAACTACACAGCAATGGGGTACACCTCCAAATGTGCAATACTGGGGAACACCACCAAATGTTCAATATTGAGAGACACCACCAAACACTCAACCATGGGGTGTACCTCCAAATGGTCCAAGTTGGAACACACCTCCAACTGGTCCTAGTTGGAACACACCTCCAAATGTTCAACAATGAAGTACGCCACCATATCTTCAGCAGTAGAACATTCCACAAATTTTCGTCATGGTCAACAACCAGCAATTTTCAGCAAGCCGATTCTTCTGGAACAACACCAACAAATGTTCACTTTGAATTTGCAGTTGGCAATCAAGTTGGAAGTCCGGTGAATAATCAAAAAAAAATTATTCAGAACTGCAAGCATAGATATTTCAGAGAAGGTCCACCAATCACCATCAACCAGAATCGGTTTCACTAATTATTTTGAATCTGGAAGCACATCACAAAGACTGAAACGTGGAGGTATATTCAATATTTGGGGAACTACAGAAGAACCTAGTGAAGAGCATCAAATTGATTCAGGAGACGAAGAGTAGCGATTTGATTATCATGTTTTATTATTGTGATATAATATTATTATTGTTTCATATTATTATTGTTTTGTTTTGATGGGTTTTGATGTGTTTTGAAGTATTTTTATATTATGTTGGTGTGTTAATCGGTTTTCATGTTTCAATGTGTTTTAAAATATTTCTATATTATTTTCATGTGTTAATAGGTTGTTATGTTTTAGTGTTTTAAAATATTTGTATATTCTTTTGGTGTGTTAATGTGTTATTTATTATTATTTCTATATGACTAATGAAATGTATTTTATGTTTTTAATTTGTAGGCATTTCGTATCTGCCAATTGCGATCACAAAACATCCACACGCTATCTTATGAAGAGAGACTTGAGTTGTGGAATTTAGAAAATGAGCAATTTGAGGAGTTAATAATCCAACTCGCTTTGAATCATTATAATCGATATTTTCATAGGGCACCGGCCCGGACAGATGGAGGGTCAGGGTGGAGAAATATGTGGTCTCGAGCTCAAGAAGATGATGAAGCTTGTCTCAACTCTTACGAATGTCACTACCATGTTTCCGAACATTATGCAACATGCTACAAACGAATTATGGTATACAACCAACTTTTTGCGTATTTGCGGGCACAATGAAGTTCAAAGAGATGTTGGGTTGAATTTTGGATGAAGTAAAGAGACTGTGAAAAGAAAATTTAAATAAATTCTTAGAGTGACGGAATTACTTACATGCGATTATATCAGAACTCCAACAAGACAAGAACTATACTGAATTTCTGACTGACTTCAAGTACATCCAAAATATTATCCATTTTTAGTGGGTTTGTTGGTGCTATGGATGGGACTCATGTTTGCGTAAAAGTACCACTAGAATTACAAGTAATGTATTGGAATCGATACGATAATGCTTTGTTGAATATCATGGCAATCTGTGATCTGAATATGCTATTCACATATGTATGGAATGGAGCATCGGGGTCTTGCCATGCTACAACCGTTCTCACAATGGCACAAGAAAGTGATCCTGAATTTCCTTTGCCTCCAATAGAAAAGTATTATGTTGTTGACTCGAGTTATCTAAACATGCAAGGATTTTTGGCTCCATATAAGTCATCAAAAAATGTTAGATATCATATGTCACAGTTCAACTATGGGCCTGCGCCACAGAATAAAGAAGAATTGTTTAATCGATATCATGCATCTTTACGTTCAGTTATTGAGAGGACTTTTGGAGTTCGGAAGAAAAAACGGAGGATTCTTTGTGATTTTCCAAGATATAGTATTGACATACAAAAGCGATTAATAATGACTACAATGTGATTGCATAATTTTATCAAGATTTTAAATTTTTCAGATGCAGATTTTGCTGAAATAATGGCAGAGACCGGAGGATATAACACACAAGGAGAGACTGATTTTCATACTGATTTGGATGATGTGGAAACAGCTGAGGCAAGAGATGAAGGACATATGACGCAAATAAGAGATAATATTGCAAATATGTTATGGGAAAACTAATAAAATAAATGTGTTACTGATTGTAATTTATTTGTACTTTCTAAAAATATGTAAAATATATTTATAATATCAAGTAGAATATTATTTTATATTTTTGTATTATTTACTTTATAAACACCATTCAAACATTTGTTAGTGTACATATTTTTATTATTTTTAGTTAACTAATTTACATACTTTTAAAAGTTTACGTACCATTACAAAAATTTCAGTTATCTAAAGTTTCATTTAATCAACTATATACTATATAAAAAATATGTAAATTATAAATAGTTTACAAATTTATAGTTTTTAAGTTTAAGAAAAAATACCTTTTTTGAAGCGCTTACACCGGAGAAAAAAAAAGAGTTCAACTCGATAACTTTGATAAGTAAAGGAAAGTGGTGCGTCCATTGATCATTTTGATATGCTTTATATAGGCTAGATTTTTATTTTTTTATTTCGTTTAAAATTAATTATTTTTAAGGCCTATTTAGGTGTTTATACAAAAAATGGTCGGTAATTAGGTAAATGGTCATAACTTTTTCATATTTGCAGATCTAGTAAGAGAATTATGGTGTAATGACGTTAATATCCTTTTTATCATGTATCAAGCCTATCTGTAAATAGTAATTGTCAGTATATTCTACCACTTCAAACGAACCTACCTTCTTAATTATTTAATTAATTAATTAATTTTGAGACAGCACTACTTCGAACGTACAACACGGTCATGTAAGAACAAGACTGATTAAATGGTACTGAATTAACATGCATGGATAATGGATGGTTGAGTATTAAAATTGACAATGAAAAATGTCTATCTTAAGTTATAGTTTCATCCA
>JABAYD010069967.1:0-16921 GCA_014822095.1 Diplotaxis tenuifolia | reverse complement strand
TCAGCTTCACTGGGCTTTTCGTTTCTTGAAGTTCTCTCAGAGAAACCGCAAGAAGACGAAGAATCAACCGAGAGAAGAGTAAAGTCTCCTACTTTAGCAGCTGTATCTTCATTAAACCACAGATGTCGAAGAATCCATCTCTCGAAGAGGATGAACCCACACCAATCCCGGAAGCAATCAAACGATTCAAGCGCTTAAAGCTCGTCTTCGAGCCGTCGCTAGGAGTCTTGGGTTTCTTCTTGGTTGGGTTGTGCTTAGTCTTCAGCTTCTTCTACCTCGACTACACAAACGTAGCTCAAACCAAAAGCCACGGCTTTTCTGATCAGTCCGATAGATTCCTCTGGCTCAAAGAGCTCGATGTTGGCTCCGGAGATAACAACACTACCAACGGAAACAGAGCTGAGTTTCTTGATGAGAGTGGGAATGTCTGTGATGTGTTTCATGGGAGATGGGTTTGGGACGAAGCGTATCCGTACTATCAGTCCAAAGATTGCTCCTTTCTTGATGATGGATTCAGATGCACTGAGTTCGGGAGGCTTGATGTGTTCTACACTAAGTGGAGATGGCAACCTACACATTGTGATTTGCCCAGGTAAAAATGTTTCTTCTGCGTTTTGTTACTGTTTCTTCTGCGTTTTGCTGAGATTTGAGAGTTTCAGATTTGATGCGAAGTTGATGCTGGAGAAGCTAAGGAACAAGAGGGTAGTCTTTGTGGGAGACTCGATTGGGAGAAACCAATGGGAGTCCCTTCTCTGTATGCTCTCTTCTGGAGTTGAGAACAAGGGTTTGGTTTACGAAGTGAACAACAGAACTATAACTAAGCACATGGGATTCTTTGTGTTCAAGTTTCATGACTATAACTGCACTGTTGAGTACTATAGAGCTCCGTTTTTAGTTCTTCAAAGCCGTCCTCCTAAAGGGTACCCAGAGAAGGTGAAGACGACTCTTAAGCTAGAGACGATGGATTGGTATGCAGATAAGTGGAGAGATGCGGATGTGTTGGTGTTTAATACTGGGCATTGGTGGAACTATGAGAAAACTATTCGCGGGTTAGCTTCTTTTTGGACCTATCTACCTGTTTGTGTTTTGGCTCAGTGACTGATCTTTTGGATTTGTTATTTGCAGAGGTTGTTATTTTCAAGAAGGAGAGAAAGTGAGGATGAAGATGAAGATAGAGCATGGTTATAGAAGAGCTATGAAGACGGTTGTGAAGTGGATACAAGAAGAGGTTGATTCAAACAAAACACAAGTCTTCTTCCGCACATTTGCTCCAGTTCATTTCAGGTTCGTTTACACATAACTAACAAAACAAAGAATCTTCGATCATCTCGATCAGTCTTGTCTAAGTTCTGTTTTTAATTCCAGGGGTGGAGATTGGAGAACCGGAGGAACATGTCATATGGAGACTTTACCTGACTTTGGAGCCACTCTGGTTCCACCAGAGACATGGGAACACCTGAAGCTCCTTGGAGAAGTCTTGTCACCTCTTTACCACCACTCGAACACGTCACACTCGGCTAAACTGAAACTGCTGAACATTACTGCGATGGCTGCTCAAAGAAACGATGGTCACCCGTCACTGTACTACTTGGGGTCAGCTAGTCCTGCACCGGTTCACAGACAAGACTGTAGCCATTGGTGTCTTCCTGGTGTTCCTGATGCGTGGAATGAGATTCTCTATGCGTTGTTTCTTAAGCGTGAAGGCTATTCAAGATCAAACAATGGCCGCGGTTCAGACAGCTTTACATAAATATCTTGTTGTTGCTCTGTATAGTCTTTTGTTTCAGAGCATGGCCTTTAAAAAAACTGAGGATTTTGATTGGATGATTAGGTTAATTGGGTGGGGATATATGTAGTTACTGAATAGGTTTAAAGCATCCTTGGTTGTAAAGATACTTCTCATTACCTTCAATAGATTCGAGTTACTACTTCATCAGATTATTCTTATAAATTCATAATCAACTAAAATAACATTACTTACGGAACATAAGTTGTGTTTTGCTTAAATAATAATAGTAGAAAAAAACCACCAAAATTTAGTAAGAAGGAAATTTGCCAGAATAATATCTAAAAAATACTTTGGAAAAGCCAAATTAACAAAAAAAAAAAAAAACTAGGGGTAATTATTAACAGTTCCCCTGATATATAATATAGTTTTGGGCCCAGGCCCATTGTTGACCCAATAAGTATAAGCATCGAGTCGCAAGAGAGGTTTCGGAGCTCTGTGGCAGTGTGTATTCGCCTCCTTGAATTGTTGGAGCTCTCCTCCGTGACCTAGTTTCGCTGAATCGTCACTGTCTGGTATGGTTTTAATGTCTGGTGTGGATGCTCCTCAGAGTAAGTCGAGAGACCTCGACAAGCTTCTTCTCAGATCTGGGAATCTCGTCGGCCCCGGCTTCTTCCCCGGAACCGATGTAATCACTCATCTACATCTTCTATATATCGTTGCTTTCATAATTATTACTTCTCTTATGTTAGTATCGTTTTATGGTTTGCTGAGATGAATTTTCTCTGGGGACAGCTGAGAGATGACATACGAGAATATGTGAGAGTTTTGGTGGTTGGTGCGGGTGGATTAGGTTGTGAGCTCCTCAAGGACTTGGCTCTCTCTGGATTTCGTAATCTCGAAGTGATTGACATGGATCGAATCGAGGTCACCAATCTCAATCGCCAGTTCCTCTTCAGGTGATCTCTCCTTCTTTTGAGTTTAGAATTGCTATCTCTGTTGGGATTGATACTTGATAGTTTCATAGATGTTTGATTGATTTGGTTTGTAGACTTGAGGATGTAGGAAAGCCTAAGGCAGAGGTAGCTGCAAAGCGTGTCATGGAGAGAGTCAGTGGAGTGGAGATCGTGCCTCATTTTTCACGTATAGAAGACAAAGAGCTTGAATTCTACAACGATTTTAATATCATTGCTCTTGGTCTTGATTCCATCGAAGCTCGGAGATACATCAATGGTGTGGCATGTGGGTTTCTTGGTATGGAAAAGAGTTTTTAACTATTGTTTTTAAGTTGTCTGCCTTTGTGTTTTTTTTTGCCTCTCTGATTATGTGTTTATGGGAATATAGAGTATGATGAAGATGATACCCCGAGGAGTGAAACAATCAAGCCGATGGTAGATGGGGGAACCGAAGGTTTCAAGGGTCATGCTAGAGTCATCGTCCCTGGTGTTACTCCTTGTTTTGAGTGCACGATTTGGCTTTTCCCACCTCAAGTGAAGTTTCCTTTGTGCACTCTTGCGGAAACCCCTAGGAATGCTGCTCATTGCATTGAGTATGCTCATCTCATTAAGTGGCCTGAGGTATATGAGCTGTATATATATTTGTTGTGGTGACTGTATAGTAATAGTCTATTCATCCTGAAGGTTCATGGTGGAAAGTCATTTGATCCTGATGAGCCGGAACATATGAAGTGGGTCTATGATGAGGTAAGTCTTTCATTTGCTCTGCGTTTTAATTTTGGTTTATTTCATATTTTGAGTTATCTTCGCAGGCTATCAAGAGAGCCGAGCTTTTTGGAATTCCGGGTGTCACATACTCTCTAACACAAGTATGTTTCTCACATTTTTTTGTCACTTTCTAAAAATATTCCAGTAATCTGTTGAAGGCAAGATGGAACAGATGCGTCAAATTATATTCATTAAGGAACTAAGATGAGATTGAACCCTTGTTTTTTGCATTTAGGGCGTGGTTAAGAACATCATACCGGCGATTGCATCCACCAACGCGATTATATCCGCAGCTTGTGCACTTGAAACCTTGAAGATTGTATCTGGATGTAGCAAAACACTCGCAAATTATCTGACGTATGGTTTTTACTTCTTTCTTATTTGCTAGTGCTCGGACTACTATTTCTCTACTTAGATACTAAGAGTTTGCAAAGAGTTCAGTGTTATCCTGAAACAATTTGGTTGGTTTTCGTGTTCCCAAAGGTATAATGGTGGAGAGGGTCTACACACTAAAGTGACTGAATTTGAGAGAGACAAGGAGTGTCTTGTATGTGGTCCGGGTATTCTGATTGAGCTGGACACCTCTATTACTTTGCAAAAGGTCCTTCCTCTATCCCTATTGTCTCGTTCTCCATTTAATACCTCCATGATCCTTATTTTCTTAGCCATTGATTGATTGATTGTTGTGTGTTTCTCCTAGTTCATTGACATGCTTGAAGAACATCCGAAGCTACTAATGTCGAAAGCAAGTGTCAAACACGGCAAAAACAGCCTCTACATGCAGGCGCCTCCGGTTCTAGAAGAAATGCACAGATCAAACTTAAGCAAGCCGCTCTATGACCTCATGGGAAGAGTCGAGAAGGACACTGTTCATGTGTTTGGCACAGCCCTCAAGAACGAAGAGAAACAGTCAAGCTTAACGAAGCTAAGGGTCGTTTTCAAAGAAGTTGATGATGGTGTTGCAGACATGGATACAGCCGTTTTGAGAGTGCGCTCTAAGAGAAAAACACCCCTTTGATGGCAGCTAGATCCATTAAAGATAATTGGGAAGCTTGAACTTTTGGCCCGTTTTCATTATTGGTCTTTTTGGTTCTGTGGTTAATAGATGTGACAGCAAATTCTAAGAGCCTGAAACCGATGGGTTTATATGATTATTCTTAATCTCCAAGATGTGTCTGTGTATCTGTGAGAAGAAATAACATAGAGTCTGAAACAAGCTGATCTTATCTTTGAGTTCATATGTTCTGAAGTTCCAAGTTTCCAACTATCAAATTCCAAGTCAGTTTTCCATCTAAACACTAGTGATTTTTTTTTTTCATATTTTAAAATAAACTAATTGAAAAATTCATATATTATATAAAACTTGCCTTTTTACATTTTTTAGAAAGCTTATCTGTTTCTATATTTCCTTTTTTTTTCTCTTCTTCCGTTTGTGGCTATACTTGCTTACACTTTGCACCTTTCCCTTCATATGATCTTGGAGACTTTTAAACCAGCCTTTTGAAACCTATAGTATGGGTCGAAGAGATAAGGTAAGTTCTAAAAGACTTGTTTGATCATTATCACCAGTGAAAGGTCAAGATTTGAGCATGCAAATCACTAGACAAAGACCCCAAAAATGAATTAAAAATCATATCTTAACAATAAAAAAAAAACAAAGTGATATGAGCTCCTTAATAAGGAGTCCTTATGTGTTACTTTTACTAGGAAAGTGATTATAAAATAGATAGTGTACATAAACCATCAAGCTTTGCTTGGGAAATGGTTTATATGAACTATCATCAAATATGATAGGTGTGTGACCCTACTTCACTCAAACACTATCCTCAAACCATATCATATTAATGAGTTTGATTCTCTCTCTCTCTCTCTCTCTCCAAAATCCAAATTGTCTAGTGTCCATTTCCTCAATTACCCACCACAATCTGTCTTCGGATGTGGCTGTTTCAGGATCTTATACACATAAACGAAGACTTCCTCATTATGGCTTCTGTCAAAGAGTTTTTTCCCAAATCACCAAGGGTATCTAAATATTTGTTGGTTCAGTTTAGTTATATTGATAGTAATTTAGTAATGCAATAAAAAAATTTGGTTAAAGTATAGGATATGTAATAAAGGAACAGAGTGGATGTGAGTTGTTTGTGAACTTTGATTAAAACATTTTAACAACTGGATAACATCAATGCACAACCTACTTGTGTCCTTCATGCTATGTAATTGTAGGGACTTTGGCCAGATTAGATTTACATTTCTCAAAATCTCTTTCTTTTTCTAATGGCCCCACTCTCCCACCCACATGCTCTTCCTCTCTCTAAGGGCCAGTATTTTCTGGCCTATTTATTTGACTCCTTCAATGTTCCCTGGAACTCCACTTGAAGCAAAGATAACAAAAAAATACACTCAAGACTTGTTCCTACAGAGCAACCAAGTCTGAAGAAAGCTATGGAGTTAGAGCTTGATGATGATGTCTTCTTTGCAGACATAAGCAAACAGATCTCTCTTCTCATCATGGATGAAGATGAACAGCTTAACCCTGTTTCTCTCTCGTCCTCCTCCCCTCTCGCGTTTCAGGTTTGTTCCTCTGTCCACACACACATACTTAACCTCTTTCTCTCTCTAAAGATACCATTCTCTAAGCGTGTGTTTCTTGAATCTTTGTGGAAACTAGGGTATGTTCAGAGGAGGCTACCAAACGGCTCCATACATGTATCATCAAGAACAAAGCAAAGGGACTGGTGTTTTCATCCCTAAATCTTCTCAGACCAGAAGAAGACCTCCGAAGCAAGGCAGAGTTAGTTCCTTCAACGCCAAGCAACAACACTCTCTTCATCAAAGCAGACAACAGTATCAGCAGAATCATGACAACTTAGGAAGTACCCTCAACATTCACAGCAACAACAACAACAAGGGCAGAATGATCACTAGTAATGTTCTGCTTGATTCATGGCTGGCTTTTAGTGTGATTTATTCATATAAATCTATAATATTTTATAGATGCATAAGAATTATTATTTGTTTGTAAATCAGGAAGAATAAGAGCGCTTCTATAAGGAAGGAAGGAAGGTTTTGGAGATTTGTTCCAAGCTTGTTCTTGTTTTTTTTAATGTAACTCTTTGTTGGTCATTTTAGAGATGATAACTGACTTGTCTATTTGTAAAATATGTTTGAAGGATTAATAAAAATCAACTTGCAAAAATCTTGTTGGGTGATTACAACTTAGATTAATGGAGGAATGTGTGAAGACAAGTCCCATGTGGAATTAGCAAATGTTCTATGTCTCTGTCCAATCAATCAATATCTTGGGGACATCACAGACGAGTTTGCCACACTGTCTGAATCTGAATATTTAAAAAAAAAGTCAGATCTAATTAAAAAGACTGTCACAAGCTCACACACCTTCTGTCATGCCATGCCACTCACACTCACATGCCCATCTCCATCTCTCTCTGCCATTATTAGTTGTCATTCATTCCCTTTCGCCTTTCTATTTAGAGCAAAATAATATGTTGTTTCACTCCCATTTTTTTCATACAGAATATCTTAATTTTACAGTATAAATCACATATCCACTCTTTCACTATTGTCATGTTCATTTGTATGTTGATACTACATGCGACCTCCTGTTATTTGTTATGTTGTCGCATGTTTCACAAAATTTTAAATTTTGGTCATTATTTTCTTAGCAACTTAAAATCAGAACTTGAGATTGGACTCTTGTGCGACTAGTCGTAAGTTGATGTCGCAGCCATACGCAAAAACGGACGTGACAATAAAACACAACGGCAACTTAAGCTCATACATAGACAAGAACATCATCATAAAGATGTCTGAAAGATTACCCTTACTCTCAACATTGAACATGCATCAACGTTCAACATAGATGAAATGCAGATGTAAAGAGACTACAATAAACCAGTAACAATATCAATAATAGCAACCAACAACCCTCAGACAAGATTTGATAAACATGATTTATTTTCACACATAGACAGAACATAAACATAAACATCAAATGTAAAGATAAGTTCAGACATAGAATGAACATAAAGATAAAGGTAAAGATAAGTTCTCACAGAGACAAGTTGTAAAGAGCTCACGTCCATCATGGCTGCATCCTCAGGCTCAATGAAAACCAAAGAAGTAGCCCAGATATGTCTGGATGGTATCAAAGTTGGAAAGTTCACAGTGACGTGTCATTTCATTGGCTACTTACTGTCTATTGCGACCAGTGGCACGTCTCCTCAGAGATCGTTTTGGCATGCTTTTATGGAAGTTATGTTCGGTGGTCTTATTAGATTCGTTAGTTTGTTTTTCCAATGGGGTTGGTATAACACCATAGACAAGTGGAGCAATACAAAAACTTTGCATATTTTGTTTTTCCAATGTAGTTGTAGGTACAGTTGTATTTTTTTTTACTGTACATAAACTTTGCATATTTTCCGTTGTTTCCTCCATTTTTTTTTAATAACCACCAATACAAGTGAGCCAAAATACCATCAGCTTAAATATTGATTACATGGAAAAGCTTATATGAGAAACCTCATCGTTATCAATTTAGTTTTGGTTTTTTTTTTCTGCTCTGCACTCTTACTTCTTACACTTAAAAACTTAAAAGAGTATATCATATCACAACTCCATCACGGATTACTGAATTCTTCAAGATTACTGTAATGCCAGATCTGATGTAAAATCCATCGGCTGACCTATCTGCTTCTTGTACTCCCTGCAAGCCAATTACATTTATTCAAAATGAGATCAGCAAACATAGTACTGATGGTTATCCCAAGTTTTTTTTTTTACTTAAGTAAAATAAAAATTTACCTCTGAGTTTGCGATGATTACATTCTTCCCCACTCTAGCATTCTTGTCTATGATGCATTCTCTGTAGATAAAAGGAGAAGTCAAGAAGAGAAGGAAGGAAAGAATGAGAAACTTCACAAAAGAGAACGTAAAGCATATAAGTTGATTAGTTAGTCTTACTTGATTTTTGTGTTCTCTCCTATTCCAACGGGAACCTTTCCCTCAGCAAGCAGTGATGCAACTTCTGCTTCAGTTTCGTAGAAATCTGCCCCAAGCATCACAGTGTCCTAGAGTTTCCATGCTTATTAGATCATACATATAATCTTAAGAACCCATTATGATTAGACAAATAAAACTTTTTTGCCTACCTTCAACTGAACGTTACTGCCTATTCTAGATCTAATTCCCACAATGCTGTGCTCAACTAAGCAGTTGGTTAAGAAGCTCCCATGAGAAATGATTGAATCAATCAGCTTCACATATAATGAACTTAAAAAAGTTAGTCCTGAAGAAAGTAGTCCAAAACCAAAAAGACATGGAAGTAGGACATATTATACCTACCTTAGAACCATCTATTTTTGATGGTGGAAGGTTTCTCCTTGATGTATATATTGGTTTCGCTGCGTCATAGAAACTGAATGCCGGTGGCTAAAAGGTGTACAGACAATATGAGCATATAATATATATGATTATTAACAATATCTTGGAAGATAGATTTTTAGTCCTTACATGCTCAGTGAGGGCGAGATTTGCTTCAAAGAATGATCTTATTGTTCCTATGTCTTCCCAGTAGTCATTAAATAGGTAAGCCTGCTCAAAATATCTCATTATCAAATCAACAATACTCATTTGACGTAAATTTATGCTTAAACTGAATGTTACTGACATTAACATAGAATTCTTTAGCTGAGAAGGGTATAATCTCTGAACCAAAGTCGTTTGCTGTAGGGAAACGCCATCTGATATCAAAACAGTTATTTTAGTTTTTTTCACATTTTTTAAATTAGCATATAGAAACTAAAAAGTGTTGTTGTTACCTCAAGAGATTCAACAGTATCTCTTTCTTGAAAACATAAACTCCCATTGACGCAATGTATGGTTTCTTTTCAGCTTCTTCCTTGGAAAGTCCTAAGATAGTTGTGTCGACTGCCTAAGGCAATACCTTAGATTAGAACCAATCTTCAAGGTTGTGTTCTGAAGACGCTAATATTATAAACATACCATTGCTTTCAGATCATCTCCTTTGGGTTTTTCACTGAAATTGATAACTCTTCCTTTTTCATCTATCTTCATTAGACCAAAATCCGAAGCACGTCTAACCATATAACACATAAAAGACAATAAATAAACCATGATCTTTGATTTCAGCATTATGAAATGATCTAATACATACTTACCTGTCATCTATTGGTATGCATGAAATGCTTATATCTGCACCACTCTGTCTATGATCCTGCATAATAAAGTTCAAGGTATTGATCTCTGAGAGTAACTAGCTTCTTGATCAAGTAATCTAGTCTCACTTGTACAAAATCCATATAGTCCATCCTGTAGAGATGATCTCCAGAGAGGATCAACACATCTTCTATCTCCTTGCTTCTTGCATCCTATGAAAAAAAAAATCATTGGACCGTTTGTCATTTTTTTTTATTCATGTGAAGATAAGTTTGGTTTCTTACCTCAAAAAGCCAATGGAATTGCCTAACAGCATCTGCTGTACCTTGGAACCATTTTTTACCAGCTTCTCCTGGCGTTTGAGTGGCTGCAAGTACCTCAACATATCCATCTCCAAAGCCAACTCCATTGGAGTTATAAGCACGTGCTAAATGCCTGTTCAATGATGCTGAGTTGTATTGTGTGAGGATGTATACTTTGTTGATTCCACTGTTGATGCAGTTGCTCATTGGTACATCTATCAACCTATATGCTCCGCCTATAGGAACCTGCAGTTTCAAAACATATTAATTATAACTTTGTGGTAATATTGAAAACTTGGAAACAGAGAAGAGAGCTAACAGCAGGCTTTGCACGACGCTTTGTGAGAGGGAAGAGACGAGTTCCTGCTCCACCTCCAAGAATAATGGAAGCTACTGTTCTTGGATCCCTTTTCTCAGACTCAATCTCTTGTACCTGCAGGGCACTGCTGAGCTAAGAGATCAAAGGATAAGGGTATACACTTTCTTTATTACCTTAGTCTCTCCAGTTACACTGGTTAAAGACATTTGAATTCTCTTCTTAGAGGAGTTAGTAGAAGAAGAAGATCGAAGATGAGCCAAGTTGAGCTTCTTCCCCATAAGCTCTCCATTGCAGAAGTTGTTCTTGATCAAGCCCGAGGAGCCACGTAGGCAGCTGGGGGCAGAGAGGGAGATTCTGCAGTCAGCAGAGACCACCATTTCTCTGGAAATGTTGGCTTGGCTATTGAATGGTTTGAAGAGAGAGTGTGGGGGAGATAAAAAGAAGAGATAGTTGTCATGGACTTGCATTTTACTTGAATTTTTGGAAGGATTTGCTACACCCTATCTTCAACAAGTAACATACACCACCAGTTTTTGTTTTGTGTTGAGATTTTAAGACATGGCTCTTTTGTCTTGACCTGTTTCACAATGGCATATTCTACTGGAAACTTATAAACAAAAGTGGACTATTCAGTCCCTATTTATATATGGTGCTTGAGAAAACAATTCTTCATGTTTGAATTTGTTAAGATATTTGAAAATTTGATTGTTTGTTATGTCTTTGATATCCACATATGGAGAAGACATTACTAGCATCAACAATACAGAACATCCCTCAACCTAACAACACTGACCGAGGTGTGAACATAGGCCCACATCTCATATAAACGAAGAAGATAAGCCCAAACTAGTTAGGCCCATTGGTGAGTACAAAGTGTAAAATTGTCGAGTCTGAAAATCAAACACACCACTTTGAAGGAGAAAAAAATCCAACATGCTTGCCAGATGAAGTGGTTGATTGCATAGTATTTGCGTCTTGGGATAGCAGTTTTTAACATTTTCACATCAGTTACGGTATTTGGTAAATTTTTTTTGACTAAATAGATTATGATTTGTTAAAATCACTCAGAACCGCCTAAAGATTGATATTTTAATCCAAATATTGATTATTTCTAAATTCAAAATCATAATCAAATCTCTAAGTCCAGATTCTCTATGGTTAAAATATATACCTCTAAGACCTCTTCTAGAGTTTAAATTTATGATGTCAAACTAAGAAATAGAGAGAAAACAGAAGCATGATTTTGTATTTTATTTTCATAAAGTGTGTGTGTGTTTTAGACAAAAACTGACACAATAAGTTAAAATAAAATAAAAAAACCAATAATTTTAATATGTTTTATAGATTTTTTAACAATGGGTTATTGTACTATTACTAATTATGAAAATATTAGATACACGATTTTATAAACAATTAGTTTTGTTATTAAGATAATGTTTGACTCCATTATAATGAATTGTGTATAAAGATTCACGTCTAACAGTTTTAGTTTTAGTTGGAACATGTTAAAAAAAATCGTAATTTTTTCTATTGATTTGTGTAGTTATTAATAAATTACATTTTCTATAGGAAAACTTTAGATTTTTGGTAGAAAAATTAATAAACAAACCATTGGATTAATTTTTTTAAAAATAGTATGGTATCCCATTTGTGTAATACTGATAACTAAGTATGTTTTGGTCAGTTATTGTTTTTACTATTTACCGACCCGCATTCAGTAGAGTCATGAGTCAACAATATGATACAATATTTCTTGCCAGATGAAAAAAAAAAGAGAACATTTAAACAAAACAACATAAGAGTAAAAAAATTTGACACTCACGCATCATAGTGCAGTTTGGTTGGCTGGTGGTGGATGGACATCAAAGGAAAATACAGAGCTGTAAAATTGAAACAAGAATATCTTCTCACTTTTGAAATCTTGATTTTGTCTCGATTTCTATAATCTATCTTTAGATTTGGTGCCTCCTTTTTGTTTGGGTGTTCTAAGTGTGAGGGAGCGCTTTGATTGAGGGACTTGACTATTTTCAGAGACGCAATGTTTAAAGAAAAAAGAAGAAGACAAGTGAATTTTGCATTTAGGATACGTCTTTGAAACGTCACTTTCTTTTCACTAACAAACAATATGAAATTAATGATCTCTCATGTCTGAAATATCAGAGAGAATCGTATCTACTTTTTCACCCCAACTTTTTCTTTCTCAATTCCTTTTTGAGTTTTTTTGGGTAACTGTTTTCTATCTTTACCCTAAACAACAAATTGAAAAGAAAATCCTATTTTAAGTAAATTACACATGATTATCATTTAGTCATTTGACACAAGTAACTAAAGCTAAGTGACATCTGTACATCTTACTGTTTAAGAACAACGCCATTAACGAATCAGGTTTTTATACATCAAGATGTTAAGTTTTCTTACAAAATTATAGTTTCTATTATCGGATTCATAAACAGCAACAAAAATCGGTATGCACAATCATACAAATTTGTTGGATATCAGTGGGGAATTTTTCAAAATGAATTAACAAAGGGAAAATTTTCATATTTAAGCATTTGCTCATAATAAGTTGCTCTCTTCAATTCGAGCTATATTTTATTTTTAGTTAATTAAGTATCAATTAAGCTATAATGGGTGATTAGTTAAATACAAAGAATTAGTTAAGATAGCATATACATAGAATAAATATAACAATTAACAACCAATGATTTATATTATTTTGTTAAATGATAACAAGATGAAAATATCGCTTATACTTGATTACCTTTGAAAATATAGATTTTTTTACTAGGCACCGAAAAAGAGTAAACGTGTAATTCAGCCATCTCGATATTTTCAAACGAAATAGACTTAACAATCATTTGGATGATTAGATTACTGCATGATATATATAATATATACTATTGTTAGTTGTTAGATTTCGTCTTTGAACAAAATAGCATTTGATGATAATTTTAATATAAACTATTTTATTAAATTCTGGATCGTTTTGAATTCGAACTTCTAGATTATTTTGTTATTTTATTTTTTGTACAAGTTAGCTAACTTATTATTAACTCACAATTCGGATGATGTAAATTTGACTGATAAATACCAAGTTATGTAGTAGATGAACTGAACTGAGTTATCTCAAAAAAATATCTAAGTAATTTATGATGAGTTGAGTGAGATAATTAATGAGAAAATATGTTGTTGGTGGGGAAACAATATTTCTTAGCAACGTAACAAAGAGTTAACTATGGCCAAAAGAACAAACTCATTGTATTTATATCGCAAAAGTACTAACATCGAGTTGCACAAGACATGTTATGTAAACCTGAAACATGGAGTTTGGTACTAGCTTCTATTTAGAAAACATGAAAAGGTTCCAATTCTAAGAACAAACGAATATTGAAGATAACTAAAACTGATATAGACCTAGACCACTCATAACTCGATCTCTAATGCATTAAATCTGGAAAAAAAAATCAATTATCTGGTTTTACAGTGCATCATCCAATGTACTTTGAAATTCAACAATTTTTAAAGTAAGAAGAAAATGATGTGCGCCGTAAATGTGAGGAATGGATTTCTTATATATATTCGTGTCCAAGAATTATAAAATTTTGACCATTTTGAATCTCTTCAATTATTATTTATATATATTCCTCTCTCTAATTATTATCAACAAATAATATGTGTGTCAGTGTGTGTATCCAACCGAAGTTGATCGTCACAGATGCACAAAATTTTCTAGGGCAATATAGTATCTATCTATGTAGTAGGGTTTGATCCTGTCACCAAAATTATGAAAAATGGAAGGAAATATCAAATATCATTGAAACAGGCTCTTAGTTTTTTTTTTTATAAAATGGTTATAAATAGAAGTAAAACGTTTCGGAAAATTTTCACTCTCGATTTTTTTTTTGGCTTTTCTCTATTATTATTATTCTGAAATTATTTTATTTGTTTTATGTAAATTTAGAAGCTTGATTTAACATGATTACCAAAAAGAACTAGAAGAGGCTTATTTCTAATGTATTTTACTATTTTTTAATAAAATAATTTATAATGATAATGTGATTCGCTCCAATAATTTTTTAAAATAGTAATTTGTCAATATAAAATAAAATAGATAGAAAAATGCTCTTATAAAGAAATATAAGTGGGATGCATTTTCCTCTAAAAGCTTATAAAGACAAATATAGAGATGTATTAGAGTACCTGATTAGAGATACTCTTAGTCTTGTATCCTTGTTTTGGCCGACAATCTTGGAGTATATCCTCAATTAATTGTTCCTTTTCCTAAAATACTTATTATCAGAACTATACACATATCGATATACAAATGCTATTAATCGACACAAAGTTATGGATATAAAGGTTAGAAATAATGTCATATGTAATCATTTTAGCAGGAGTAAATCCACCAATAGACTGCCAACGAGGATATGGTTTTGTCGCTATATATGTTTCCACTACTCACGATTCACGGATTCATCTAGTACACTCGCCGAATTAACGTATCCATATACATTGTTATGTTTCTCCTTGTAAAAAATCTCTCTCTTTTTTCCTTTTTACATTAGACGCAATTTTTCAGTAGATATAAGTGTTAACTTGTATAAGATACGAAGTACATGGGTTAATTACACCGTTTCTTATAAGGTATCTTATATATAAAGCGTATGCTCTATAATCTGTCGACATGATTTAATTTTGATGTTGCAATAAAATTAATGACTTAATTGGTTTATAATTCGGTCAAAGAGAGCGACAACATAAAGAATCTAAAGGTAGCCCACATTCAAAGAACAATATAATTTTATTTAAATAAATGTTTTTTTTTTGTTTACTGGAAAAAGGATTAGAATATGCCTATATGAAAAGAAGGGTAACAGAGTAACTTCATTGAGGTGTACGCCGTTGTGAGGATAGAAACGAAAGACGTCATGGTATTTTAGGCGTCCAAAATCACTCACCAATCCTTTTGCTCAACTTAGCCACAAAGAAACCTGCCCAATTGCCACCACTTTTTAACCAAAATGCTCCTTCCACATTTTAAGATTTGAATATAAAAGTTTAACCTAATTGAACCACACCAAAAAGACATTGCGTCACTAATCATGTAGACGTTATCAAGTTGGTGGGGACTAATGATTTTTTATATATTAACAAATGCTAAAAATGCTGGTTTAAATGGTCATTCATTAAATGAAATGAAACGTTGACAAAAAATGGCCATTCATTCAGGATTACAAACATAGACCAGAATCCAGGATTCAAATGATCGAATCCAAATTAGAAATGGGTAATTAGATTACGAGGTTGCTTTAGCCATGTTTAAAGGTGTGACCCAAGTATGTAGTAGTTTAGCAAATATTGTTGAAATATCAATGTTTTTGGAGTGCTGTGGCAGATTAGTTTCAACGTGCAATAATATCATAGTTTTTTTTTGGTAAAACATTAATATCATAGTTAAAAATGTAATAATACCCAAATGGATAGACGCGGATACCATGCAGGCTACTTTGCAAGAAAAGCAACGTGAAAAGGAACTTTTATATATCAATCACCACTCAGTAAATATAAATTAATATAACACAACAACCAAAAGACAGAACCCTTGCACAATTTTTTTTTTTTTAAAGAGCTTCAAAGCGCAGTCCGTTGGAGCTTCACGTGTCGCTCACTTCATTTTTTAATCTTCTTTTGATTCCATATAAAGAGAAAACGAGTGGGGGCACTTGCACTATCATTTACGTTAGTAATTTGGAGACTTTATCAATTATAAGAAAAATATTGTTTTAATCACTATTCGGGTTAATTACATCACCAAACCTAATGATTGTAAAATGATTTCTTAAATAGAGTGATATGCTTAAAAATGAATTTTAGTATACTATCATGGTAGTATTTATTTTTTTACTATGTTGCCAAAATAAAAACAAAATGAAAATTTACACTTTTATGGAACTAAGAACATATAAGTTTCTCAAAATTTTGAAACTATATTAATTAGAACTTTGGCGACCTAGTTCTTACAGTTCAACATTTGTATATCTAAATACAATTATGTCTAAGTTTTATCCTAGACAATGATTTCTAATTTCATATTTGTTTTTTTGTTGAAGTATCAGGCCATCAGCTGCTTGATATATTTTTATTTGTTAAAAAAATATATCCAATACATGACTAAACTTTATATAGGATATAACTTAGATATATATTTTATCAGAGTTGCAAAATTCTAAATACATGCATGCGCACTTGAAAAAGTGTGTAATCATTTTTTAGAAGTGTGTAATTAGTTTTAAAAATTCAATTAAACGTGTGCAATTTGTTAAAATAATAACCTGTCCGAGACACAACTTATATAAAAAGAAATTTAGATATATTATCAGGGTTGCGATAGTTGAAATGCATGCACTTAAGAAAAGTGTGTAATTAGTCTTTACAAAATTAGCTTAACGCCCATACATCCGTCGTCCGTACACCAAAGCCTTCTGTTTTGGCGGAGATTTACGGGGTTGTGATGACGTCGATCGTTATTGTACGGACAAACATAGCTAACTATTTTTATTAGACACAAGGTTGTCCCACATCGGAAATTGGAATAAATTTTAAGTAATATATAAGATATATGGACCACTCCACTAATCACCAATTGGTTTTAAGT
>JABAYD010069930.1:0-11824 GCA_014822095.1 Diplotaxis tenuifolia | reverse complement strand
CTCCATGTATTTGGAAACGCTCGGCGATTACTCTCCATCCAAGCAAAGCCTCTCCCTTTCGATGCTTCTCAGCGTTCCCTTCTCCGATTTCGATATACAACAACGACTCTGATTCTGGGTCGGGCGATGTTTATCAAAGCTACGACTTTGGAACTAAGGAGGAGGAAGACAAGGGCAAGATCCCTATCAAAGCCTACTTTCTCAGCACTAGGTATGTTCTGAAAATGCCTAGAGTGTTTCAAGTTTTAACCCTTTATGTTTGAATGTTTTTATTATTGCAAAATATAGTGATGAGTTGTGTTTGTGTTTTTTTGTTTCTGTTATGATTTTTTTTGGTTTTGCTCAGAGTTATGGTTTTGGCAGTATTGATTTGAAGGGGATGCAAGCTGACAACTTATGCCATGTTGTTCCTCCGTATCCCTGTAAGATTCACTCTTCCGTTTCGCCCTCAAATCGTCAAGTTTTGTATTCAATTTATGCTAATGTTGTTTGAATATATGGTTGAACCTAAACAAAGAAAAAAGGAAATACTGTTTAAGTAGGATGCAAGTATCATGGCTTTGATTACTTTATGTTGGTTTAGAAACCCCAAAAGGATATCAGTGTTTATGTTGTGTTCTCTCTTCTTCACAGTTCTTTTCAATGTCGATGACAATGGCGTTGAACCTTATCTCGACATTGTTCGTAGACATGCTTCTGGCTTGCTTACAGAAATGAGAAAAGATGGTAACCATTCCTTGGCTTCTTACTACTTTTAAAATCATAGCTTTACCTAAGTAACAACCTCTCTGGATTTTTGTGCGTGTGTTAGATTATGCTGTTAAGGAGAAGCCTTTGTTGACTGAGGAAATGCGAGGTGGCCCTGACTACATTGTTCTCAAAACTTTGGATACTAATAGCATCCGTATTATTGGGAGTGTGCTCGGACAAAGTATTGCCTTGGATTACTTTGTTTCTCAGGTAACTTGTTCCTTCTCAATCTCCATAAACGATACAAGAATCAGAAAGAGTGAGAAATGAAAGTATAGAGAGTTTAAGAAACTGTTCAATGTTGAAATTTTGATTTCTCTCAGGTTGATAAATTGGTGGAAGAGTTTGCTGGTATAAACCGTGCAATGGAGAAAACCGGAACTTTCACAATGCACAGGAAAAAGCTCTTCCAGCTCGTAGGGAAGGCTAATTCTAATTTAGCTGACGTCATTCTCAGAGTTGGTTTGTTTGATAGGTATTCTCTAAAGTCATTTTTGTATTTTCTGTATTGTTCAATCTTGAACAATCTCATGAAACAGTGTGTGTGTGTGTACCTTAAATTAGACACATATGTTATGTTGTGTGTTTCATAGATCCGAGATTGCTTGGAGAGAGGCTAGATATGCTCTGATATATGAGTACCTAAGAGAGGAGTACGAGGTTACTCAGAGATTTGGGAATCTAGACTTTAAGCTTAAGTTTGTAGAGGTAATCATCATTACATTACTCTTGTCAGTTTTGTCATTTTCAGGATCTTTAATTCCTCTGTTTATTTTATCTGCAGCACAACATTCATTTCCTCCAAGAGGTGATGCAGAACCGAAGATCAGATCTTTTAGAATGGTGCATTATCTTCTTACTGACCATTGAAAACGTTTTATCTATCTACGAGATCGTCCGAGAATCCTCAGGAGGTTCACTCTGATGCTACAAAATCATCGTAGAGTGTACTCAAAACTCTGATCATCAGAAAGATTTTTTTTTTTATTATTCTCAGATTAGTTCATTTGTTTTTTTTATTCTCGGTTTTACATCTGTGTAATAAACTCAAAAACATGAGCGTTCGCTGCTCATGTCAACATTACAGTTTCATAAATTAAAGATCAAATACAAAATGTTATGATCTCCTTTCTTCTTGATATAACATCAATCCAGCCTCCTAAGCAAGTACTCAATTTGGACTTCCTTAGTGAGGGGCATGATTCTTTCTCCATAGAGTTTAGCAACTAAGCTAGGGTTGATTTTGTATGAAGGATCAGCTTCTCCAGTCTCTGGATCGTTGATTGTTATGTCTTGACCGAAGATCCTGGCTTTGATCTCAACTCTTTTCTTGATTACTTCTTCAACTGTTTCATATGTCAGAAGTCTCAGCAGTTGTGTCCGGTCCTGCAAAGACTCAAGCCAGTTCATGAACAAAAGAACATACAGATAATGAATAAAGACAGGGGTATTTACTTGTTCTCTGATGGCTGTTTCATATGTAGCTGGATTCTCACGAAACTTGGCCTCGGCAACGAATTTACCGAAGTGGATTCTCTTTGAAAGTATCTGCAAAGAGAAACCAAATTAAAGTTTTCAAATCAAATATTGAAATCATTTGTAAGTTGAAACATGCTTAAGTTTCTTGCCTGCAAACACATTGTGTCACAGACAGCAGCTGAACCACAATTACCATCGTCCCCTGGATTGACCAGTCTTGGAAGAAGGTGTCTGAAATACATGTTCCACACCTTCTTGTTGATGTTTATTGAATCAGCACAGTGATGCAGAACCTGTTTTTTTTACACAAGGGATAAGTTATGTTTTAACTTTTTACAGTTTCATCATATCCTTCTTTGGAGTTAGTAAATTCACCTGTGGGTATTGAATAGGGGGAAGGATTGGTTCAGGCAAGGATTGTGGGAAAAAAGGATGTTCATCTGGACTCTTGTACCTGTCCACCTTTGCATGGAGCTGTTCAGTCTCTCTGACCATAAACTCGACCAAAGACCCTTGAAACCCTTCCATAGAAAAGGCATCTTCGTCATATGTGTCAGGGTTGTAGCGATACTGAGCTCGCTCAAGAAGGTTAAAGATGATGCTGTCCTCTTGACGAATCAAAGTGTGTCTTATGCTGTCAAGTGTCAAGCTCTCACTCTCGTCCACCCTTAGACTCCTCGAGTATCTGAAACAAACACAGCCACACACATCAAATGCCATAAAACACTATATGCATCAAACAAACAAAAAAAAATATAACACTATGCATCAAGGAATTAAATACTAACAATTAATTAGATTAGATTCATAGGAAAACGACAGATAAATGATTTGCAAATAACAAGTTCCTAGGCTTCTTGGGTATATAGAAAGAAGTTGATAAATTAAATTTTAAATCTTGTATTAATCGAAAATCATGTCTTTAACACATGAATCTGGTTAACACGTTACAAGTACACAAGTTTTGTTTTGACGGTACAGCTCAGAGCAGGACCATGTAGACTGCAACCACTGACAACACAAAACGAACAGAGCAGACGAAAGCAATAAAAAGGCAGTGCCTTTTATAAAAGAATCTCATGTAGAAACAAGAGTTATGACGATACTTCAACTCAATGGTGTAATAAAAGCGAATATATGGCGTGCAGAGAGGCTATTTCTCGATTTAAACAGATTAAATAAACATTACCGGATCGGCGAAGCTGGGGAGTGTCGGAGGGAGAGCGATCCAGCAAGTCCAAATTTGGATTTACCGGGTCTTCTAGAAGAATCGGTGAGATTGTAAAAAGTGGGTTTGAGTAGCATAGCCTCCATGGAAGCGAAGGTTGAAGAAGAGAAGGAGAAGGGAATGAAGAAGAAAGAAAAAGACAGAGGAGAGAGAGATTCGGCGAGTTGGTAATAGAGACGAAAATGAATATATTTTCTCAAAGTCAGTTACAAATGTTTATCCGGACAAGGATTGATAGAGGGAATCACGTGTTTTATGTTTCTTCCCTTTTGTTTTATTTCTTTCTTTTTCAGAAAATATATGTTTCTACCATTTTTGTTACCTATCATTAGAAAGAAAAAAAAAACAAAGGGTTGTGTCATATGAGAATAATAATATGTAAAATGAAATCACGTCAACAAAGCAATTTTTTTGAAATGCATATATCAAAAATCATTTTATTGTGTCTGCATTTATTTGATTTAGCTTCAAAATAAAATATTAATAACTAAATTATTTATTATTGAAGAAAAATAAATTGGACTTTATTAGAAAAGCATAATTTTACTGTAACTATTTTACTTGTTTTAATTTATTAATGATAGCATATAACATGCTATAATGTTGCAAATCAAGTTATATATATTGTAAACTTAGTCATTATATATATATATATATATATGTAGGTATAAGCCTTATTAGTAGTTAAAATATAATTAATATAAAGATGATTATACAAATAACTGATTTTTAAGTTGATAGTTTTTTGAAATTACTTTTTTATATGAGATTTCACCATTTTATTCGTAATGTTTGGTTGATAAACATTTCCACCGCCAAGACATTTTAAGGTTACTAAGGTTTTGATATTTTCACAGTTAGCAGTTCATCCAAAAATCTGTTTTAATTATATATTATCGATGTATATTGACATATCTTGATAAATTTGTAATATATGCCACAGAAACATAGAGTGTAATATGTTAATATTTTCTTAGTATAAGAGGCCAAACCTCCACAAAGTTTACTTTATATTTTCTATCAGCCAAAAGTATTTGGATCGAAGATATATCCTTTTGTAAAGGTAGCACCAACAAATAATTCAGTTTCACATTTTCAAACGAAGCCTTAAAACATAATTTTATGTCATAATGAAAGTTATAATAAGAATTTAGTGAACAAATTATTTTTAGTCAATTCAATCATCCCGAGTCTCGAATATTAATGTAAGCCTTCTTTCATAAAAGTTCAAATATTAATCTACTTCTTAATTTGCATCAGCTCTGCCAAAAACTCAAAGATTCCATTCTTGACTCTCATGACCTAATTATGTACTTTGTGGTTTACAAGAAGAAGTAATTTTAAACTGTGTCTTTACTTTACTTTCTCTCCGCTTCTAGATCTACCCTATCTTCTTAAGACCATAATTAAATAATTCTTTTGGTTAGGGAATAATTTTAAAACTTAAAAATGCTCGTACTTGTGATTATTTTACACAAGGCAGAAATATAAAATTCATACGGGTTCTAACGTGTTATATTAATAATGCATAAACACGTTACCGTTAATGTGAGTGTGTATATCAACAGAAGAAATAATTATTTATATACGGTGTTTTATATCTTTGTTGGCCACCACCGGTATGGATTAAACTAATTATTAACATTCCAAGTTGACTTAACATCGGTCGATATATTAACGAAAAATAAGATGACAACTAGATTGAATACTATCTTCATGTCCAATCCTAAAATGTCACGTAGCTAATTCGAAAGAAACATGCTTTCTTCGGAAGAATGGCATTCTATGTAATAATCTAAACAACAAAGCCTTTTAAAAATGATAATTTGTTTAAGTAGAAGATCAACCAATCAGGGACGTACAGAAGAAACAAACTACAAAAGTATCCAAAACCAATCCCAAAACTGTAATTATCTTCAAAGTTAGGGCCAATTAAATTCTGTCCCCACATTCAAACTGAAAACCTCAAAGTTGCTACGACAGTGGGTCCCTCATGTTTTTTTTTTCAATCTAACCTTAATTGATAAACAAATGATGCTTCATTCAGAAATTAAGTTGTGTTATCATCAAACTTGTAAATTAGGGAAAACTATTTGGCCTAATCAAGTGTCTTAGCTTTTAACATGTCCTTGACATACAATTTGCGTCTATACAATAGTATTAGTTTTGTTACAACAATTGTTCTAATTAAGAGAATGTATTTATAATGTTGGAAGTACTTATTAAGCTATAGAATTACAATACATATCTATATTATTATTTATGAAATGATTTTGCTGATTTGTCATATTCTCCACAGTTTTAGCTAATTTTTCTTATTTTCATATTTTATTAATTTTTAGATTAAATCATCAATTTATTATTTATTAATTTAAATATTTCGATTTTTAATTAATTTATTAATTTAAATAATATAAATATTTCAAAATTTTTAATTGGAATTGTGATTATATTTTTTTTTACTTTCACAAAATTTTTATTAGTTTCTAACTTAAATTATTAATTTATTAATTTAAATAATATAACTATTTCAAACTTGCTAATTATATTTCAGAAGGATGAAGTATGCATTTTACAGTTTTGTATACAGCCCATAGATGAAAACCATTGTTCAAGATCACAACATATAGAGCGGCTACTTACTTTTCTGCAATATTTACTCCGTTATCATATTAAACCAAAAAAATAGCATAAAAATGGGAATGCACACAATTAGATATGATACTAGCGGAGCAAGTGTTATACCAAGGGGGTCAAATGACCCATTTGAATTTTTGTGAACATTTTTTTACTTGTATTTTGAAAGAAAATTCTAATGAATTGTGTTTTCTGACCTCTGTAAAATAAATATGTTATCAAATTTACACCTATAATTTTTTTTTTGCCACTGTCACTAGATACGAACCTTATCACTTGTTAAATTAGGATCCTCAGTTTCATCATTAATTAGTTGAATGCTCAAATAACACAACTAATGGTGGATCTAGAAACATACACACAAAACGTTATGTCATTTGTTTAAAGACTAATGAAAAAAGAACAAAACATTATTCTATCAAAGGAGATAATCTGGGAGTAAAATTGTACATTAGATTAAATAAAATTTAATCAAATTCAAGTTGACACTGTGGTACATTAGATTTAATCTAATTTCACAATTTCTTATAACATGCAAAATTAAATCAAATTTAGATAATAGTTGAAGAAAATAAAATAAAATTATTAAGACATATCTTCACAAGAAATAAATATTCATAGAAAATAAATGGTTATATAATGTATATATTTATATTTTTGATCGGTTTTATTCGGTCTATTCGATTTGATCGGTTATAAACCTAACCATATCTAAATTATACGGTTTTATAAAATCATATCCATTCGGTTTATATGGTATATACCAAATCCAAACCATAATATCGATGCGATTCGGTATTACGATATTCAACAGCCCTAATTAGATATTTAGCGGTTTTTAATCACCTCAAATTACCAAAGATAAGAAGATAGAACTGTAGCAAATATCACAAACTAAGGGGAGGGTGTAAAAAGCAACTTCTGTTACCAAAAAAGTACTAGTTGTTTTTTTTTACCTTTTTACTTCCGAGATACAAAACTAATAGACATACGAAATATATAGTGTGTATGTATTTTTTATTTTCGAGATACAAACAAATAGACTACTTTTGAGATACATAGTGACTATGTATTTTTTACTTACTTTGTTAGTCAGAAGAACATAATATATGGATTCAAATATGACTGGGAAATTAGTTTCCATCTATATCATTTCCAAAATTATAGTTTTATAAATATTTATGTTCACATAATTATGTAAAATTATTATTCAATCCAAACTGATATGAAAATGGTCTTCAAATGTTTTTTGTAGATTCTAAAGCTTTTAAATGTTTTTTTATATATAAAATATTTAAAAATATTTTCAAAATCTCAAATTATGTTAATTATGAAAAATATTATTCAAATATTTTACTCAAATTAGTGAGAGTTTTGGAAAAAAATAAATATGTAAATTTCCTACTCATATCTAATTTTCTGAACATTTTTCACACAAACATATATATATATATATATATATATATGTATTATATTAATTTATATTTTTATAGTGAAATAAATAATTCTACAATGACATAAACATAAAACCACTAAATTAAACGTTTAATCAATATATTTTGAATATCGTACTAATATCCAGTCATCAGCCTAAATATACATATATATCAAAAATAGTAAAAATGTATTTAGTATATTGATTACAAATGGAAACAGTTTATATCTGTCCAATTAAGAACATAATTAGAAAAATATTTGACTAGTTTAGTACATTGATAGAAAAATTAATTAAAATTTAATACATATCTAGTCAAGAGAATCCATATATTTACTTTTATTTTTTAAAATATTTGACAAGTTTGATAAATTTACGTTATTTTTTTTTAAAAATTAAGTAATACAAAATTATTAAAATAAAAGAAATTATAAGATTTTTTTTAACATGCTTTCAGTAAAATAATGATATATCGATAAACATAATTAAATAAAGCCGCCCATCATTGGTCATAACAAAACAATCATTTAATTTTTTGATTCTGATAACCGAGACTATTAAATGTTTATTACGTTAAATATTTACTATCTAGCTGTTTTTTTTTGGTAAATAGTGAAGATAATTTAATGATAACTTAGTGTCTAAAACAAACTAAAAGTATTTTTTTTTCTAAAAACAGGTAAACGACATTTTTGGATAAAATATAAGAATAAAAAATAAATTCATTTTCGATACAAAAGTTATTAAAATACTTCGAGTCAAATAATGATAAATAGACAAATATAAATTAAATAAATCCACTCATCATTGATCGAAACAAAGCAATTCATATATTTCGGATTTGGGTGGCCGATACTATTTAATGTTTATTACGTTAAAGATTTAATACTAGCTGTTTTTAGTAAATAGTGAAGATAATTTAATGATGAGGTAGTATTAAAAACAAACCAAAAAGTACTTTGTGATAATAAACCGGTAATTCGATGATTTTGGATAACATTTAAGAATAAAAAATAAGTATATTTTTGATACACAAGTTATTAACATGCTTCCAGTCAAATAATGATAAATCGAGAAACATAAATAAAACAAAATCATCATCATTGAGCGAAACAAAACAATTCATTTAATTTCTGTTCCGGTAGCCGAGACTATTAACTGTTTATTACGTTAAGGATTTATAATCTATCTCTTTTTTTGGTAAATGAAGATAATCTAATGATGATTTAGTGTTCAAACCAAACTAAAAAAAAATATTTTCTGATAATAAATAGGCAGACAATAATTTTGGCTGACATTTAGAAATAAAAATAAGTACACTTGCGATACAAAATATTTTATTTTAATATAGTTTGAATTTGATATGTGAAACCATTACCTAAATGAAAAATAAAACTATACAATCTAATGAAAAATTAGAAATGAATTGCAGGCGAGACTGAATAACAAGAGAAAAGCTACTTTAAATTATTCAGCGTAAAAAACTGGGAAAAATGTAAAAAATGATGAGAGGCAAAAGAGAGAGAGAGAGAGAAAGGGAGACCAGATGTTGACAAATAATATCGCGTCTCTGTTGTAAGAAGTGTCCTTGGTTCGTTTTATGTAATTTTATTTTAATTTAAATTAATTTTACGGGATCTCTCTCTCTTCACCGAACTTATTATCTCTCTCTCTCTTCACTCTATAAGGAAAGAGAAGACACCAAATCCGAGAAAAATAAAAGGAAAAAAGAATATAAAAGCTCTTATTCTTTTCTTTATTTTTCTCTCATTTGCTTTTAAGAATCAGAGAGAAAAGGAGAGAGACAGATAGAGAGATAGACACAGACTCTAGAGAGAGAGAGAGATTATAGAGTTGGCCCATCGGATCAAAGAAGACGATCTGAGAGTTTCTTTCTTCTCTTCTCCCATGGAGTTTCGTTTATTCCTCACTTTTCTATTAACTGTTTCTTAGATTTTCTCTCTTTCTCTCTCTATCTGCTAAACTTTTTTTTTTTCCATATTTTTGGTATTATTATCTCGAAAACAACATTTTTATGTAAATATATAATATTTAATTTGGTATTAATAATTGTCGACGATTTGGGAGAGAGTGTTTGAGAGATTTGCTCTGTTCAAACCGAGCGATTAGAGGGGATGTGGGTCTGAGAGGTAAACAAAATCTCTCTATCTCCTATTTTTATTTTTTCAATATTTATTACTTTTATACACTTGTGTTTAATTATTTATTTTTTTATTCTAAGTTGATTTTCCATATATATTTGTTGTCGTCTCTGATTATACTTTTAATAGATCTTTATTTTTTGTGATTAGATGGAATTAAGGTTTAGGGCATTTGTGTGAATCGATCCATAAGCTTCTTATGTCCTCTTTACACTATTCATCGTACGGTTGATTCTCTTGTCAGATTTTTTTTTACTCATTCTTTTGGTTTTTTGGTTTACGGATGATCGCTTCACCTGTAATGGCAGCTTCTTTATTTATTTAATTCTCACTATATTTTTGTTAGATATCGTGGACTCCCATTTGATCGGATTTTTTTTTTTTTTTACTTTTTCTCTATTTCTAGAGCTAAATTAACAGTTTAATTCAGAATATATTTGTTAAGATCAATCATTTGCATTGAATTTGATAATTTTAAATATATGTCTTGCTATGTGTCTCTGTGTAATAAAAAGTCGTCGGTGACTTAGTTGTAATTTGGAGTTTTTAGTACTTGACTTGATTTGGTTCTTTCTTATTTTATTGAGGAATAGAGGAGAGACATGGTTCACTGTGAAAGCTTCTTGCCTTCAATGAAGGATCTCAACGAAGATTGCAGCTCCTCAATGCATTATGGAGATAAAAATCAGAATGGTTACTCTATGAGAGCTCCTCCTCCTCCTCCTCCTCCACCGGAATCTTACTCTGGATACGAGAGAGATCTTCTAAAGCAAACCATCCTTCAACAAGAAGCCGTTTTCAGGAATCAGGTAATTTAAAAAATCTTCTTTCTCATTTTTTTTTTATCATTTTACTCAGATGATGGTTCGGTTTTGATGTGGTGACATTATTGTTTTTGTTTCTGTGTAGGTTCATGAACTTCACCGTTTATATAGAACACAAAAGAGCTTGATGGATGAAGTTAAAGGAAACCATGTGAACCAGTCTGCACATACACCGGAGAGTGCCATCAAACGCGACCTGCCTGCATTTCTTTTGGGAAAATCGGTATGTGGTGAAGGAAGCAGTTCTCAAGCTTGCAACGCTCTTATGGCAAATGGGATTAGCTCAAAGGACGAGGAGGTTAGACCTCTGAAGGTCAGGAGAAGAATGATTGATCTTCAACTCCCAGCGGATGAGTATCTCGATGATGCTGATGGTGAGAGCCCTCCTCAAGAAGCTGGTGAAAAGCTGTTGCTTGAAAGAGGCAATGCTTCTTCTTTGGTTATGAAGAAACCAAATGGATTAACTGACTTGAACGAGCCAGTCCAGTGCCAAGAATCATCACTACATGGTCCTTCTTCCAGGGATATATATTCTCTTTATGGTAAAAACATTGCACATGCGCAACGCCAGTGGTTGGAAACGAATACCAATCAAAATGGATGGATGGTCCTAGAAGCAGGTGAGATTCTTCATTAATGTGTAGTAATCTTTTGCTTATCATCCAGTCTCTGATGTTTTTTTTTCTATGGCTGTACTTTATAGGGAACGGAAAAAGCATTCCAAGAGAGAACTTATGTATGCCTTCCCCGGCAGTACAAGTTCTTGCTAACCACCATGCATTTCAACCTTTGAGCTACCCTTCAACTCGTCAAAGGAATCCTGAAGTCTCCTATGAAAGCTATGTGGAATCAAGTGTGGCATCAAATGCTCCAAGCTTGACTCATGGCTACCGCCCTGAACCTGGCAGGACCTGGAGCCATTGGATTCCACCACGGGAGAACCGAAGTAGCACCGGCTCAGTTCAGAAATCTTTGCCGTTTCAAACGAATCCGTTCTTGAGTTTTAACGCACAAGCAAGAGGAGATTCAAGTTCTGAGATGAGAAGCCTTTACCAAGGGTTCTCTTCAGGGTCGAAGGAGACTGCTTTTAGTTTACCACCAAGTAACCTTAACCATCTTAACAATGGTCCAAATGGGGCTGTTACAAATGGTTCTTTGAGGCATCAGAGTTTTGAAAGTCTTCAAAGACCAAAGAAGCAGGAATGTTCTGCTGGGTTTCCCTGGTTAAAACCTAAGCCCCTTACCAAAAATGGAATAACCAATGGTGGTTTTGATTTGAATGCTTCTGCTGGAAGTGACGCAGCTGATG
>JABAYD010069929.1:3460-15797 GCA_014822095.1 Diplotaxis tenuifolia | reverse complement strand
TTGAGACTACATTCCTATGATCTGTTATCATTCACATCATTAAAATAGATATTCAGGAAAATGAAATTTTCAAATTCTCATTGAACAATGTTGGTTCCTAATTAAAACCAATACAATTGCAATGTAGCTCCTCAGAAAGAAACCAAATCTATCAACGCCATTGTAAGACTAAACCAAAGATGAAACTGAATCTCACAGATATTCAAATCGTTTCGTTCGATCAAAAAACTGTACCTACGATCGTCCGCTTCATGTTCCAGTAAACCAGATCGAACCAACAATGCCAAGAAGAAGAAGAAGCTGGTACACTCACGAAATTCACGGCGAGAAATCGGATCTGAGCACTCGGGAATTAGTAAATGTGAATCTGTCTGGACAAAGGAGACGAAACAATAAAAAACAGTAAACTTTTTCTCACCGTTCGTTTTGTTTATTACAAGACTGTTGTCTGTCTTGTGTGTGTCTAAAGCGAACGGAGTCTTGGGAGCCGTACGTGGTGGATCCGTTGTTTGCAGAACGTGAACGGAGACACAGAGAGAGAGAGTAACACCCTGTTTTGTCTAAAATTCTAAATAGTAAATTCTCTTTTTTTATCCGTTTGTTCATTAGGGGTACATTTGTCCTTTCGGCTATAGTTCTGTACAAAGTTTTCAAAAAATGTGAATCTTGCATTGCATTAATCAGTTTAAATAAAGTTAGTAAAGGTGAACATTAGAAGAACCTTTTGCTAACAACTTTCATTAGAAAGGAGGACTCAAAGGAGCCAGAACCCACACGCAGTATACATGTGATCCACCAGGAGGGGGAGAGTTGGTATAATTCAAAAGCCCAAAGACCCGACATTTGATAAGTCCATAAGCCCATGTGAATGATCAGGAGGGTTAGGACTAAGACCATCTCCATTACAAAGTTCTAGTCATGGGAATTCTAAAAATCTGTATATCCACATACATATATATATATATTTTGATCAAAAAAACACATACATATATATACATACATACATATAAAGATTTTTAGAAACTCCATGCCAGGTAGCATTTACACACTTCTAATAATTCAGAGTAGCAATAACCCTAGCAATCTATTAAAGGTGTTTTATTTTATTTTTTTATTAAAAACAAATTAAAAAATCGTCACGTGTCAATAAGACCCGCGAACAATATAAACAACACCCAAAAATTACTATTTATTAAACATCTGCTGAAAAGTTGTGCTTAAATTTTCCTTGGACTCCATCGACTATTACGTTATTTTTTCTCAAGCATCCCTCTCCTATGCTCTCCCATTAAAAATGCTCTAAGACCTCCATGTTCTTGCATCTCAGTAAACGATTCAAATCAATCAATTTCAAACCATTATAACCCAAATTCTTATGATATTATTGGTTTAGGTATAAATAATTTTACCCCCGAATGTAATTCTAATTTTTTTAGGTGAAGCATTTTATTTGACTGCAATAGTCTCAATTTAGTAGAGAAATAATGAAAAAAAGAGTTCCTCGCACCCGCGGAAAATGTATTGTTATGTTACAAAGGCGTGAGGACCATTCTCGCATTCGAATAATTTGCAAGCTTTAATTATTCCCTCTGGATGGCATATTATATTGGAAAATTTGGAATATTATCCTTCTTGTAATCGCATAATTATCGGGGGTTTTCAAACTGCAAGCTGGAATTTTGCCATTCATAGAAATTAGTTAACTCAGTTTTTTTTTTTTGCTTAAAATTAAACTCAATTTACGAATATAAAAACACATATGTTAAAGTACTCGAATCACTGATTGTCCCTTGCACACTCCTTTGGCATTAAGAAACACTTAAAGCTTATCATAAAGTCTCCTTTGATTTGTGACTCCCAATACAAATAATCATAGTTAGTTCTTACGTATAGTCAATCATCTTTAATCCTATATATAATATGTATATCTATCAAAATACTACGTGTATAACTATATACTAAAGCAACAAAATACCTATTTATACATATAATATATAAGACAAAAATCTGAACTAAATTAATTAATTTTTCTTTTATAGATAAATTAATTGTAGTATTATAATCACATTATTGCGTGAGTTGGTTATGCATGCATTTATTAGACAAGACCTGAGATTTAGCAATTATTAATGTAGACAATATTTTGTTGTCAAATATATAGATAGACGATGTCTGAAGGCATTCATAAGCTCAACCGGGGCCATATATGCCATGAGTTTAGTGGCATCCTTATCCCTGCTTTAAGATTGATTCGTGGTTTATTAAATACTAAGGGTAGAATACATATACACGTAAGTTCAAAAAAAAAAACATATACACGTAGACGTAAATATTGGGATAACGGTGTCGTTCATGAGAACAAATACGGTTATGTTCATTGTAATTAACTAGCGTAGAAATGTCTAGGTACAAAACATTTCAACACGGTGAACATTATTGTGAATACGATTATACAACTCCATTCGTTTCCGTTACAAAATAATTGTTGTTGTTTTTTTATTTTTAATGTAAAATTTATTAATTTTATTATGCAGTCTATTTTTCTGTTAGTTGATATATAATTAAGTTCAAAAGTAATTATGTTTAATATAGAAAATATGAAAAATTAATTAATTTCTTAATCCGTATGTACAAATATAAAGTAAACAGATGGAGTATATTATATTATATTAATTGTGTATTCAAAACATTAATACTTTATGATGAGTTGTTAGTAAAAAGCTACGAAAAAATTATACGCGGTTTGCTTTAGAATGTTCCACTTTAGTTTGGTCATTAATTAACTGAATGAATGAAACAAAAAACAGAGAAATGTATTTCACTTACATGTTACACTTTGCATGCATATAGATCAACTATATCATACATGGCCAGAGTATACTAATATGTTTTAATATTTGCAATAAAAGAAAGCATAAACGTTATACGTCGTAGCTCTATGATTAAAAAGCAGAAAATGATTGTGAATATTACGCACAGACTGGCAATGTTAAAGCCCGTATACATCGTTGCTTCACTCTTAAGGTTTGCGTTTAAAGAACTAACTTCACATACATAATACACTTACATTACATATGTAATGTAAATTCAGTCATATTTTTATGAAATGTTAACTTGATTGCATCGATGCATATACGTATAGTTTCTCCTCTTCTCTTTTGTCAATAACGTAAAAATGAGGTACTTGTGAGTTGTGACTTCCTCTAATCTTTTTCTACACCAAAAAAAAGATTGATAAAGATTAAGCTTGGAAGAGACTAGACTAGGCACCGTCTCAATATACAATAAAGGTTAACATGGATGCATTACAGTTTACTATTTTAGAAATAAATTGCAAGTTTTTGTGCGCGTTATTCATTGTGGTAGTGTATGTCATCTTTCTCAGCACTTAAAGTCGTGTGGTAGTAAGAAAAAAAAATACAAAATTTATAATAATAATAATAACGAACATTACAATGCATATGCTATTATATATACACGTACAATGCATCATTAAGCTGCTGCTACTACAACTCGTAAATCATTAAGTTTCAAAATTGTAATTGTAATGGCTTCATCAACATCAATATCAAATCATAAGATTTCTATAACACTAAGGATTTTATTCATTATAAACTTCCTATACCAAATTCAAACCACCTCTGCTGCTACCAACTCCAATTCCAACTCCCACTTCTCAAGATTCTCAAGACATCAAAGCTCATCATCGAGAACCAAACAAGGGTTTCTAGCGTCGGTCCAAGAGAGTATGAACCACGTTATCTTGGCTCGTTCTCTCGCTTTCAATCTCACTCTTTCTCACAGAACCGCACAAGTCCACATGGTCGATCCCATCCACGACTGCCTCGAACTGCTCGACGACACGCTTGAAATGTTGTCTCGCATCACCATGATGCAAGACAAAGCTTCAAGTGATCACGATGAAGACGTTCACACATGGCTAAGCGCAGCACTCACTAACCAAGACACTTGTCAGCAGAGCCTCCAAGAAAAGTCCAACTCTTACAAACATGGAATCGCGATGGATTTCGCCGCAAGAAACCTCACCGGTTTGTTAACTAACTCGCTTGAGTTGTTCGTATCCGTGAAGTCAAAAGGCCGGAGACTCTTGTCGGAACAAGCGCATTATCCAAGGCATGTTCTTTCGTCAGAGGAGCGGAGGCTTCTAGAAGCTTCGGTGGAGGAACTTAAGATTGATGCCGTGGTGGCTGCAGACGGTAGCGGGACGCACAAAACCATAGGAGGAGCGTTGGCTGCTTCGTTGGCTAGTGGTGGTGGCAGAACCGTAATTCACTTGAAAGCTGGGACGTATAATGAGAACATCAAGATTCCGACAAAGCAGAAGAATGTTATGTTAGTTGGTGATGGTAAGGGTAAAACGATCATTGTCGGTAGCAGAAGCAATAGAGGCGGCTGGACTACTTACCAATCTGCCACCGTCGGTAAGATGTGATAGAATATAATGTGAATTTGACGAATGAAAACTACAAACTAATACAGTCCAAAAAAAAAACTAGAAACTAATATTTGTTGATTACCAAAAAAAAACGAATATTTATTATCAATACTAAAAACGAATAAAATGAAATGTCTACTAGATTTTAAAGAATTTACAAAATATATAAATCGAGTGCAATAAAGTATTCTAACAAAATTCAAATATTTTTGTTTTAAGAAAACTGAATTTAATATTTTGTACGGATATAAATCGAGTGAAACAAAGTATTTTAACAAAATGAAAAAGTTTTTATTTTTAAGAAGAGAAAAATATTAGGATAGCACTAAAAAAAGTTTTTGTCACAAATATACCACTTAAGAATAAAAATGATAAAAATAGCACTAAAATGTTTTCTAAATTTAAAAAAAACATAAAATTTTCAAAATAAAAAATGTTATTTTGGTCATTTTAGTTTTTGAGAGTTATTTTTGTGACACAAGCTTAGAAAAGTACGAAGATTTGCCCTCTTAAGAAAACTAAATTTAGTTTTTTTTTTTGTCATGGTTTGGTTTGGTACGATTTTAACTTGATTAAGATCGGTTAATGAATATCTGGTTTCCTTTTTAAAATCTCGAAGCTGCTATGGGAGAGGGGTTTATAGCGCGCGACATAACATTCGTGAACAGTGCCGGACCCAAATCGGAGCAAGCAGTGGCTCTCCGCGTCGGAGCAGATAAATCCGTAGTGTTTCGATGCTCCGTGGTAGGATACCAAGACTCACTCTACACACACTCAAAGCGACAATTCTACCGAGACACAGACATCACTGGAACCGTTGACTTCATATTTGGAAACTCCGCCGTCGTGTTCCAGTCCTGCAACATTGTCGCCCGTAAACCCTTATCGGGTCAGACAAACTTCGTGACGGCGCAGGGACGGAGCAACCCGGGTCAGAACACCGGAATCTCGTTACAGAACTGCAAGATCACGGCGCAGTCGTTGACATTTCTTGGCCGGCCGTGGAAAGAGTATTCAAGAACGGTGGTGATGCAATCTTTCCTCGACGGGTCGATCCACCCGTTGGGTTGGTCTCCGTGGTCGGGTAGTTCCAGTCTAAAAACTCTGTTTTATGGGGAGTTTCGAAATACGGGTCCTGGATCATCAGTTTCGGGTCGGGTTAAATGGACCGGATATCATCCGGATTTAACGGTGAAAGAAGCGGAAGGATTCACGGTAGCTGGTTTCATTGACGGGACTGTGTGGTTGCCACCAACGGGGGTTAGTTTCGACTCTGGTCTTGTGAAATGAGTTTAAGATGGGGTGTGACAATTATCTAAAGTTTTTTAATAGTTGTCTTGGTTTAATTGTGATTAATACTCTCTTTATTAATTCAAATTGTGTGTTAAATAATCCCATTTTCATCTATTATTTGTTTATGAAAATGTAAAGAAATGTTGACGAATAAAATTTGGATTGCTACAACTAAAATGTTAAACATTTCACGATATATCCCTATATATAAACTTAAATACGTCGCGATTCATTTCTTTTTTCTTGTTTAACTGTCAACTGCAAATAAATAGACATGGTTCTCTTTGTAGCTTATAGTATTTACAACTTGCGGTAATTGCTAATGAATACATTTATAATTTTGCTAAAGGAGTTGGTAAACTATTGTGGTAAGTAAAGTGCAAACCAGACTATGCAAATTGTTGGACTGAGATTTACCTATTGATAAGGCCTAAGCCCATCACTTTCTAAAATTGGAGCCTATAAACGATGGTAGAAGATAGCTTCATGAATATTTATGTTCTGCTCTCCGTATCCGCACCTGATTGGATTTGCACTTTTGTATTGATCTTATCTCCTCTTAAAGTAAGTGGCCATGTAGAGAAGTGATGGTTTTGAACTATTTGTGTAATTTTGTGTGAGTGGGTTTGTAATCGGATCCGTATTTCGGGTTTGTTTTAATATAATTGGATGTAAAAAAAAATCATTCTCATTTCGTCACCCAATTTCACTGCAGCTTTATCTGGCTTGTTAGTTGTTACTACTAGTGTATTGGTATAACGAAATAATTAATTGTGATCTTTATTGGTTATGAGCATTTCTTTTACCGAATAATCTTTGGTCAAATGGTCGGTCTATTAATAAAGAATGTCTACATCAGTACAAACTGTAAGATGCGACGACATGCGATGGTTTTGAGTTTTTTCTTTTTTTTTTGGTGGGGAATATAATACGTGCACATGTTACAGCTAAACATTTGTTGAACAAAGTAGTTAGCTAATTAAAAAAAATAGTTAGTTAAATTCGTATGTTTTCGTCTTGATGTATGAGTAAATATACTTAATGCAGTTGCATTAGAGATTTAGAACATCATGCATGAGCTTCCGGATATGTAAGAACTAGTTTAAACTTGCAAGTTGTGACTTGTAAACGATAGGAAAAGTATAGTATAATTTTATTTTTTGTGAGAGTGAAACCCAGAGTTTTATACCAACTAACCCTTGAAGAAAATAATAAACAATGATTAAAAAATTTAAATGAAAATAAAAGAGTTAATTAGGAAGTATAGTCTTCGTTCCAAGTATTAATATCCTGCCTCTCTAACAATAGGCAAGATTGGCCCACTTTTCGTTTTCCACGGTTCAGTTTTTCAACTCAAAAATTCAAATAATGAATTACATATCTATATATATGTATAGATTGTACATCAGTAGTATATGTGTGGCCAAACCCACGTGCAAATCCTTTGTTTATGTTTGCTCATTTAAGTTTTAGTAATCTAGTAACCAACAAAACTCGAAGCGTTATGCATTCTATAACTTACTTGGACCGAAAATATACAAACATGCATGCTCAACTAGTATGATCGTTCATATTGTTGAGTTTCAAACTTATCATAACATGTCTCTAATCTTCTATTCGTTTTATAAGAACTTTTTTTTTGATAAGTGTTTTATACGAACTTCCCTCTGTTGATTCTTACAAGAATTTTGTTAGCTAATGCTTTGTTGAATATGAGGCTTGTCTCATCGTACTATCTCGAAACTTATGGTTGTTAAACCATACATGATACATTTTATGTTTCTTGTCTTTAAATTTGAAAGTTTTTTTACAAAAAAAAAAGAATTTTGTCCGAGTCAGAATGAATATATCTAAGAGCAAAATTATTGGGGGTTTTTAAATAAACTTTCGGGTGAGTTTCCCGAAAATCTAAAAACCCACAATTATATACACACATATAACATATACATACACAGATACATATTTCAAGAAATCCAATACTAAAAAACCCCAATAATTTTGCTCTAAACACGTAAAGAGAACCACTATTTAAATTTTTCAATATATAAGACATTAGACATGCATAACATTACTTTATTTGTTCACTTGTACATTGTTCTCGGGTCATGGCTTCATTGGTTTGGTCCGTTTGATGAAAGAAAAAACAAAAATTGAAAGAAAAGTATAGCGCCGTCATGTTATCCACCGGAGAAAGTAATGTAACGGAGCCACGTCAGCCATTACCGAACAGATTCGCCGACAGTTGTAACGTCAAGCTTAATCAGCCGTCTTCTCTTTTTACAAACGTAATAATAAAACAACTGACAATAGAAAGGAGACGTCAGTGATGACATGACTTTTTCACACGTTTCGGTTTATCTTCATCAGTTTCATAGTTGTCGCTATATTACTGTTTGTTCTTTTCTATTTTGTGTTTACATTATTAGTGAATATTTAAAGTTAGCTCCAGCGACTAAAACTATCAATTACAGAAAAATGAGGAGAATCAAATAAAACGATTGGTGTGGTTAATATTAATCAAATAATTAAAGCATAAATTGAAAGATAAAGATAAGAGAGAAAGGAAAGTGGAGGGTTGGTAAAGGCCATAGCCATGTGCATTCATGTGGTGGTTGGCCCATTACTGGGTCCACTCTACCACTTCTTTAACTCCTTTTAGCTAATCTCTATTATTAAATATAAATCTTATTATTCATTTAGTTTGACTCCAAAATATCATTTTTGCGTCTGTAATATGATTTCCAGAAACTTATGTACCTTATAAATTTCACAATAAATTTTCTATGATATATGTATAATTTGAAACTTTAACAGAAAAACTTTCGTTAGATTAAGAGACTTAATTAATTTGGAGTGAGTATATGATAATAACAAAAATAACTAATGGAAAAACACTAATGGCGTGAAAAATACGTCCGGCGGCAAAGAGGTAGGGAGAGAGTGATTAACACAAAAGAGAGATGGGACTAATGCTAAATTATAGCCTTAACCAAACACAAATCGTATTCCTCAAGACTCTCTTCTCCTTCTTTTCTTTTATTCCGTGGGCTGTATTTTCTAAATCTTGTTTATTATATAGTTTACATATAATGCTGGTGTCATCTTTAGGTCAAACCAATTGAATTATCTCATATAATAAGAAAAGATGAAACAGATATATTTATATATCTTGTTGTTGCTCTTGCATGGTGATTCGGTGAATATTTTATATGTAGTTGATCACCTTTTGTCACGTTTTATGTTTGATGCAAGCGGGTACTACGTTTATAAACACTCCCCAACAAATCTTATTTGTTTTTCTCAGTTACTTTCAAACTTACTTACAGTTCAAACTTCAACTGGATCGTGTTCGAATAGAAATCACAGCGGGTTGTTTTGCGAGCGTTGTGTTGTGCTTTTGTTTGTAAATATCGATCGGTTAAATATTACTCAAGAAATTGGATTTATTTTCCTTTAACAGGCTTATAAATATTGAATTTTTTGGGTTTTTTTTGTTAATTGTTTTGCAATGAAAATGAGCTTAGATGTTTTCCAGAATCATTTCATACCAATCGTCATTAATTGTCAACTAATGTTCACATAAATACATACACATTAGATAAGATATATAGCTTACCTAATATAGTCATAATCGTCTCTATTAGCTGTTCACGTTAATTAACCCATACGCATTCGTTGCTTAATCTTTTATAAAAACAAACAATAAAAACAAACAAATAAACATAAATATGAGGTTCCATAATCTAATGTCTGCTCCTACTTGATCCTTTTTTTCCGTTTATACAAAGCTATGAGCCAAAAGGGCCTTAATTATTTTGCGTTTAAACATCATGGAATTATAATTATTGTTAGTATAATGCTAACATTAGTTTTATATATTAATATATATGTAATATATTTAAATGTGGTCAAAAAATAGGCAAGTTCTGTTAATCTATTGGCATCATCCTTTTTCTTCAAGCCAAAACATCGTTTTCCAATTGATTCAAGACTTTATAACCCTAGGTGCATATTACACGTATCCAAATATACTAACTTCATATTTCATCTTAAATTATAATATGTACTGGCTTAAAACATCTAATAATCACCTGTAAACATTCTAAAGTATACTAAACCACTACAGACGAGTCTTCAAAAATTCGAAGTACGTAATATTATACAATATTTTCATTTCATATTTTGGTATTAAACTCCTAACACAAAATTTCTTATATATTTTGTTTTAGTCACCATTGATAAAACTATCAGTTAAACTTCATATTCTCATATTTCAATGCAACTAAATTTGTTGGGTCAGTTAAGCTCAAAATATCCAATCTATCAAAAGCCAATATAGCTCATCTACTTTTCGTCATCTCTTCATGTTTTTTTTTTCTTTTCAAGTCTTATAATATTTAGAACATGAACTAACAATATTATCTAATAATAAAACTTTTAGGTCAACATATAGTTTAATAACTTTATATATATAGTTGTGTGTCTTTTGATATAAAAACCATATATGTAAAACAAAAGTTTTTAAGTATTCAGAAAATTAAAAATTATATTTCCCCCAGTCTCTCTCATCTCCTTTATTTATTAACCCTAACGTTGTGCTGTTCTCACAATTTTTATAAAGGTTCTCAACTCAAGTTATTTTCTTTCTCTAAGAACCCAAACAATGGACTCTGGAGACAAACCCATAAACACAGACGTCCCTGAAAAGGATGTTTTTGCCTTCCACTTCCTTCAATCCCTCTCAAATCTTAGAAGACAAAACACTTTCAATTCTCCTGACAAATCAAACGATCGTGTGAAGAAGATCAAGAAGGCTGCCTATGTATCCATGGCTAGAGCAGCCGGAGGGACTAATCGGCTGTGGAGCAGAGCTCTTTTGCGCCGAGCCTCCAAAGAAAATAACAAAGTCGCAAGACTTTCTAGAAGGAAGAAGAGGGTGACGTGGCTGAGGAGGAGGGGGAGTAACCGGAGAGATTCAGTGGAGGAGGAGGAGGCGGAGAGGCTGAGGAATCTTGTACCGGGAGGTGGCGCAATGGAGACATCAAAGCTGATGGAAGAGACGGCTCATTACATCAAGTGCCTTAGTATGCAGGTTAAAGTTATGCAGTGTCTTGTTGATGGCTTATCTCCGAACTGATGATGATCATCATCATCATCAATATGATGCATATGATATTGGCTTATCTCCAACAACATGGTATTGGAATGGAGTGATCATGACGCATATCTATATGTGTACATATATATTCTTGTATGTATTATGGATACATACGTGTAAGATAGGATATATACATACGAAATGTGTGGATACGTATTAGTTAAGTAAAGAAAGAATTTTCTTCTTTTTTTTTTATTTTCTTGAAATTTTGATAATTGGGTATTTTTATATAATATATTTATCATGCTTAAGTTGGTATTGTTTTTTTTTGTGTATAAAAAATATCATAAACATTAGGGTTTGGGAACTTGCCGTTGGAGCTACGCACTACGTACTCTCGTTTTCCTTTTTAGCTATTATCTGCTTGGCTCGTTGACTGTAAATCATGAATGATGTTTCCATGGATGTATTATAAAGAAATTTAAATCTTGTGTAAAGCTTATGAAATTTTACTTTTTAATTTGTAAAGGTTATGCATATATTATATGATTGTTAATGTTTTTAAAATATACTATAGGCAGTTAAATATAATATCATCACATATTTAGTGATTGTTGTATCTGACAAGTGTCGCAGTCTTCATATTTTTGTGAAAAAGTTTAGTTGGCATAAGTATTAGAAGAAAATGTTTACAGAAACAAAAAAAAAAGACCTTTCTTCTATAACTCACACACTAGCTACAGTATTCATACCGGATTAAAATCAAGTTATATAATCACATATAATTAACAAGAGACTACTAACTTACATTTATTTTCTTTCTAATCAATCGCATGTTTAGTGGGTACTGAATTCTCTACAAGCGATATTACATTATGAAGTTGGTCATACATATATTTCATACAGTTGTCCTACTTTATCAATAATTATATACGTGCATATAAATAGACTGATCACTGGGTGGTCAATTCCACAATTCCACATCAAAAACTGATCGTGCATTAAACTTTCATCAGAATTTCTTTAAGTTCCGGTAGTCATTTTATATGATAAACTTGCAAGTTTTATGGAATTGGTTATGTATCCGATAAAAGAATTATCAAAAGAGAATTCAAATAACTTGAAGTATTACGAAATGATGTGGTTACTGTGTGAGTCTGAATTCAAGGAGAAGATTATATTATATGGACTCTGTACAATATCTCACGAGTCTTACTACATAACCTTTCTTTTGTTCAAGCTGTGCTCAATGATCAGGGGGAAACTGATCTAGTTTGATTGATCACACACCATTAGATTTGTTGAGTCAAGTGCTTATGCCACAGGTAGAGGATCCTCGGGCGCGTGAGACTCTGATTCTTCGATACCGTAGTTCCATAGTTCTTTAAGCTCTCCTCTTACCAACCCTAGAATAACGGCCAAACCTAGCAAAGAAACACACACATTAGGTTTATGTTTGAGAGCCATGGACAAGTATCAGAGAAGAGGAG
>JABAYD010069894.1:0-14710 GCA_014822095.1 Diplotaxis tenuifolia | reverse complement strand
TAAGAAGCTTCATACTTTTTTTCTTTAATATAAACACAAGCATTGCAAGTATTTAATGTGCTGATGCTCCTTATGTGTCAGGTTACGTTGTTCCATGAGTCTTGTGTCCAGAACTTGTGCCAAGGGTTTGTGGAATAAATTGTTTGTACTTGGAGCCTTTACTAGTGTACCCACTTAAATCTACTCTTTGTAGTTTCTACTATATTGAATAAACCAATCTGGATAACACAACCAACATCGGATCCAGAGTACCAACCATATTGTTAGAACCTAGCATAGAGTAATATAGCCAAATCTTTAAACCAGTTTATCCATTGATAGCTACAACTTAACTGATTTGGTTCTACCATCAATAACAAGAAACTAAGTAGCATAAATCAATAATTTCTGAGTACAAGTCTAATAATAAACGTTTGAATCACATTAAAACATTCCCATCTCAAAGGAACCAAAACAAAACTTCCATGTAAAACAGATACTCTAAAACTATTTACCTACTGCGATTTTGCTCTCCGATTTTATAATGAGAACAATGTTACTCTCCTTTTCCCGACCATGTAAACAGATTTGCTTTTGATTCTCTTACACTTGTTTGTAGAACAGAACATAAGCTTGGTCGTGCAAAACCTGTTTCGTCCCTATGGCAGTCACAGATGCATCATCAAACCTAAGCCATTGATTGTTCTTTCTTCTAGCATCTGTGGTGTAATGTCCTTTCGAAGGATCCCTTCCATGGTGGGTAATAGTGGCCACAAGTTCATATTTTAAACCCTAAAAGAAGAAACCTGAGTAAGTAATAATACTTGAAAGTCATAGAGAGAGAGTATTGTTATCAAATTTATACCCCGTTGGAAGGAGAGACAAGAAGGTAGCGGCCAAGGTTGAGCTCAAGGGGAAAGTGAACAGGTTTATGCAGCTTAGTACTCCCTTGTTTACCATAGCTAAAACGCATAAGGTGCAGTATCATTATCTTTGAGAGTTTCTGTATCTTTATTGACTTTCTAGCACTCACTACACCAGCCTGAAACAAGCATAATCATAAGGAACCTTACTCACTATAGTGAGAGAAGAGAAAATAGTTTTACCTTTCCAGTAACTGATGCTCGATATCCTTCAAGATCTTCTGGTGCAGAAAACAAATACAATGCATCTTCTATTGTACTAACAGCTTCCGGGTGGATATCAAGGTGAAGTAAGAGATATGGCTGCACAGTTGCAGAATCTTTGTTTCCTGTTTCCATAAACAACACATTTAAGTAAGTGTCTGATGAAAGCAGAAATTATTATCCAAGAATGCAAGAAACACCTTTTGCCCTGACTACGCTTTTTAGCTGCCCACCGAATATATCACTGAGCTCAGAAGGAACAAAGCTTTGTGTTCTTGTCACAGCAGATTTGTTTTTGGGTCCAACAGTTTCCCATTCATCATCATCGTTGGTTGAAGAAACAACAGAGTTTGAAGCAGTGAGTTTGGGGGAATCTTTCCTGAGTTTCAGTAACTCATCGTGCATTTGGTCCATTATAAAGCTCAAAAACTCCTGAGCATCTTCTTGCCTGGTCAACATAAGTACACAATGTGTTAAATTAAAACAAATAATCAGATTGTGTAAGGAAGTCACAAACCTTGGACGGCCAGACATGTTGTTGAGTACATCTGGGGTGAAGTTTCTAAGGACACCTTCAAACATGGCAGGTGTAAAAGGTCTACCAGACTCAACAACGCTAACGTTGTTTCTGAAGCTTGAATTGCTTGGCACATCTAACTCAGAGATGAACTCAGAAAATGCAGCTAAGGTTGGAGACTCAGCCTAAGAACGCAGAACATGAACATTCACGATAAGACAACAAATATAAAAATTAGAATTAAAGCATAGAGAGAAAAAAACCTTTGGAATATCTTGGAGTTGTATTCCCTGGAGGAGCTGCACAAAAGGAGAGCAGGAGAGTAAAGCCTGAAGTGTTGCGTTGAGGAAGCACAAGTTTCCAGCGTTTATTAATCCTCTTGGTGTAAAATCTTTCATGGCTGGAATAGATTCAGTAGGAACCATCTGGCTGTTCTTTCTTGGTATGGTGGTGCCAGATGAAGAATCATTTGAAGAAATATCGGTGTCAAGGAGTTGGAATTTTGAGCTTGAAGCTATACACAAAGAATCACTTTCACCATCTGACACACACAGCTTCTCCAAACCAATAGGATTCGCTGCTGCCTTCTCCACCACACCATTGTTGTGAGGTGGTTTTCTTACAGAAACCTCTTTAATAGTTCCATTTTCTTTCACGTGCTCTCCTGAAGAGTGTTTTGCAGCATAATCATTGATCTTATCAGCGCTGGAAGGTTTAGAAGCATCAAGTCTCTTTTGAGAGGTAGAAGGTCGAGATTTAGCTAAACCATCAGCCTGGCCCTTCTTCACCTCACCATTAGCACTGATTACTGGAGAATTTTCGGTAACAAGATTGAAGGAGCCGAATTGTATACTCCCCGCAGATTTTTCTTTAGGATTCTGAGGAGGCTTAAAGGGTTTCTGCTTAAGTAATGACCTTGTTTCATGTTCTGTAAAGGATCCAAACACAAACACCTGCCATGAATAAAACAAAGATAGCAAATTTGTCAACAATATAATAACTCTAGATCGGTAACTCCGTATCTATATGAATAGCAAGAGACTTTTAAGTATTAAATGGTTTTTATAGCATCAACTAGAGATTTTTAAGAAAGTTAAATCAATCTGAAAGATAAATTAATAGTCTCTCGCATACACATTGCCTCAGAGAATAAATTCAACTATCAAGTTAACATGATCAAAGTAAAGCTACAGAGAAAGTTACAACCTTTAAATATCACCTACATACAGATTATCAAAGCAAAAAGATATTAAAAGGTACTTGCTTTTTGCCTGTTTAAGGTTCACGGCTTTTGTCGGAACAGAATCAAACACATTCAAAGCAACTTAGCTAAGAAACTCAAGAGCAGAAAACATGTAGGAAAGTTACCTTCTTGTCACTCATATTTGGCGGCACATAAAAGGCGACGGAGAAGAAGTTGAAGAGCCCCCAAAAGAGGTAATCTGATTCAGAGAGAGATCAACAACCCTGGACGAAAGTCAGCGACTTGACAAGACATGAAAGCAGAAGAGGAGGCGAGGAAGAAAGGGAAGCCCTTTCTCGGTTATTCTCTGCAACTTCGAAATGTGGAATCATCCGAATTTGAAGGAAGAGGAGGTAAGCAAAGAGAAGAGAGACGGATCTTTTGGGGATTTGACAGAGAAATTAGGGTTCTTTTCTCTTTTTGTCGGATAGTTTTTGAGAGGAGGAGTCGAGGACGGAGAGGAGCTTTGTCAAACGCGTCGTCGCGTCTTTTACAGTAAATATCTCGGTTCGATTGATAGTTTGCTTCGGTTTAGCGTTTTAACCAGAATACCTCCGGTTCGTTGTGGAGGTTGTTAAATTTTTGTGTTGGTGCAAAACATTTGCATATATGATCAAACCAAACTTACCACAACTCTTTCGGTTTGGTACGCTCTGGTGTGACTTGTTGCCACATTCTTCACCATCTTACTGAGTTAACAGTTTGGAAAGTTAGTCTGCTTTTCTCGTTCCAACGATTTTCGAATACCAAAATCTCCTGCGTTGTGATGAATCATGATCATCTCCTATTTATAACATTGTGTTGGTCGTTGTCAAACAAAAAATCTTGTGTTGGTTTGAGAGGGATAAACGATATGTCCAAGGGTAACGAAGCAGTCTTGAATGTAAAACGACTTTTATATCTATGAAAATCGCATAAAGAAGCAAGTTCGATGCTCATAAAAAGCAATGCCATAGTGCAAAGAACGAAAGAAAAAAAGCAATATAACTCGATCTTACAGGATCCCCACTGTTTCCACAAATCTTTATTTTCTGAAACAAAAACAAACAGTATCAAAAGTCTGAGACAGTTCCAGTATAAATACAGAGCAAAATCAAACATTGGGAAGATAAATTATTGTTAAGCTAGCCTTCTAAAAAAGGGGTAAAAAGTCATACTGGCAAAAGATACGTGAATTTACTTCAAAATATTTGCATCAGCAACAAAAAAAGAGAAAGCAATTCGTCTCTCTAAGCAACTAGCTAAGCTTCTTTGTATGTATCAGCTGCCTTGGAAGGCTTATGGACAATCTTCAGTTCTGGTTTCTCAATTCCTTGTATATCCGTCATTCTCAACTTTCTTAATTCCTGTACATTAAGTGTTAAATCATTAAAAACACAACAAAACATAGTTAATGAAAAGAGCTCGAATAAAGGTTACTGACAAAGGTGACACAAATAGAGGAGTTGTGAATTATACATGTCGGTGTCCTGTAGTTCTCCTATAATTCTTCCTTCGTTTCTTTGAAAATGAGCACTTTTTCATCCAATGCCTAATCACTCAAACAAAGGTATTCAAAGAGAGTTGACAAACTATTAATACACGAGTATAATCCTCTATCCCTCACATATTCTACATCAAGACCTTCAGATGATAATGACACCAAACACTAATCTAAGAACTTGTCCAAGACTTTCAATCTCTTATCAGTAGTTGATTTAGTTTCTTATTTCATCCATCACCGGATTTAGCAAGCAAACTCTCACGAAAGTAAAAATGTTTCTCGAGTACTTGCACTAAACACTAAACTTTCAATTATCAACTTTTTTTTTCTTTCATATGCACACAAGTTCATAGCTAATATAAAACACCAAGCAAGAGAATGATGAGACACTTACATGCTCTTCCACAACAGCATGAACAGTAGAATCAGGCAAGATAGGCCTACCAATAATAGTCTGGCTTGCCGAGCCCAATAGAAGAACCTTAGTCAGTACCAACTACAAGACATTAAAGATACAAGCTTTAACAACAATTACACATCATAAACAACAATGAACAAGAAGAGGAGAAGCTAGTATACCTTATCATTGATGTCACAGAACTTCAACTTCTCTGTGAAAATGGAGTCTCCGTTGCTTACTTTGAACTGATGTGAACCAATCTACACCGAGAGAAACACAAACATTCAACATCAGCAATAGTCTTGAAATGAAACTACAAAGTTTTTTCGAGGAGAGACGAAACCTGAACAACCGCAAACACTGGTTCGTAGGGTTTGAATAATCTCTCCGAAGGTTTGAGAGGTCCCACCACCTTGTACCCGATCTCTGCCGCAGCCTCTACTTTCTCCGCCGGTGAATACTCCCTTTCTACTTCCATCTCCGCCGAATCCTCGTAATCCTCTTCATCCTCATCGTCTCCTTCGCTGCTTTCATCAGTATCGTTTGATTTCGAAGAGAAATGTCGACCTTGGAAATGATACAATGGCATATCCCTAGTGAGAGACTGATTCTGAGATGGGATCCCATGAGTAATGCTGGTCCCGGGAAGCTCGAATCGACGAACTGAAGAGATCAAGCGAATTTGGTTGATCGAGAGAACCGTCGTCGCGCGGCGGCTTAGCTCGCGGAGGCATCGAAGGCTCGCCATCGGAGAGAGAGCACGAGTAGACTTTAGGGTTTACAGAGATTCGAGAGGGGTTTTTGTTGTCGTCGTTTACTTTCTGAGACCCTCTACTCCAGACAGAGACATATCGACTTAGAGATAGTTTTACTTAGAGATAGTTTTACAACGTTTGTAAGTTGTAACTGAGTCCATATTAAAAACTTGAATCCGGTCTGAACCGTTATTGAAAATTCTTGGATGAAAGCTAAGGCCTAAATATTTTAGATAATAAATATTTGAAATGAACCCAAATCTGAACTAATATACAGATAACAGAACATTCGAAATTAGCTAAGTTAGTAATTTTTCTTACTAATTCTATTTATAATATTTTTTTAAGAATTTAACATTTTTCTACAATTTTTTTTGTTATTTAAATATTTAAAAATAGTCTGGATAGCTTTTTTGTCTCTGATAGGTTAGATACTTTCTAACAAAATTTGGCAAATTCTTTTTTTGGATTTTTTATTAGTTTTGGACATTGATTATTTTCCAACCAGAATTCCAAAAATATCAAATTTAATCGGAACTGATGGACATTATACGGAAAATCCAATTTAAAGGGGAGCTGATCAAAATGTGTATGGTGATGCAAAATAAGAAGATGCAAGATTGAACATTCAAACGATTACTATAACTCTATAAGTAATAACTAATGGATATATCTTCATGAGTTTTGTTTTTATTATATAACAAGATCAAGGAGACAAAAACTGAACATAAAACTCATACATACATTCAAGGAATCAACATTGCTTTATTTCAAATCCAATGCTCAACAAAGTCCGAGCTGATTCGATCACCTTCTCGCCACCACCAACATCCACTCCTTCGCTGCTCTTGTTCTTACTTTCTCCTCTCACCAAGCACTGGCTTGAGGTAGGAAGGTTCACCTTATCCTCTGACCTGGTTCTCATTGATGTTGGTGCGGCTGCAGCCACAAGCTCTGAGCTAGGAGGGCCATGACGTCTCTTTGGCACCGGCATGTCGTGGTTATGTACTCCTTTGTACGTGATTACTACAGCTGTTCTGTCCTCAACTGCAGTCTCAATGTGTTTACGGACAGAACAACCAGCAGAAGTACATCGGTAGTAGTTCCTGATATGTATTGAACATAACACATCAAATCAAACATGTATAGAGAAAGGTTTATGGAAAGAAATGGGTTTAGGGTTTTGGTTTATACCTAGGATTAGCATTCCCCTTCACCATTTTCTGCCCGTATTTGCGCCATCTGTATCCATCACCGGAGATACCAACATCACCAGCTGCGTGTACTACAACTTTATGTTTCTTTCCAGGTTTGGAAAGAGAATCCGAACTTTGTGAATTACCCTTTTTCAGTCTGAAACACAAGATCAGAGAGGAAAGTATGTTAGTTTTTATCCCTCAATGTGAATGGTATACCAAATTCTACAGAACTTGCCTCCGCTTTGGCTCTGGTTCCTCCACAGCTTCGTTCTCACAATTTCTCTTCCCTTCAACGATTGCTAGTGACTGACAGATGTTTTCTTTAGTTGAAGCAGATAGAGCTGAACCGGTAGGGACTACTGAAACAGGTGAGACAGCTGATACAGCTCTAGTCTCTCTTGGGGAGAAGCTATTCTTCCGGAAAGGTTCATGACTATGCGAACCTTTGTTAACAATCTCTATCACGTTTCCTAAATCGTTGGAGCATTCAATTTTCTTGGCACAACAGTCAGAATACGTACACCTATAGTAGCTCCGTGAGCCCTTGGGACTCTTAACCTGCTTCTGCCCATATTTTCTCCAGTGATAACCATCACGTGCCGGTGTCCTCAGAACCGGAGAAACCGACAAGTTGCTAACCACCTGGTAACCAGATCTTTGCTCTTGTTTAGAGGGGACTGAAACCAGTGATACACCATGTGCAGCTGAAGGATTCGAAGATAGAGATGTCTCCACCATTGACGGGTTTAACGATGAAATCACCCCAGTAGATGTTTCTATCTCACGGTTCTCTACCGGCACAGTTGCACTTCCAACACTCTCCTTACCACTAGCCCCCTCCTGCCAATGTGTAACAGAAAAAAATTCAGATGACAAACGTTTACATGCAGTTTACAACGCCTAACTGCAACTGCTTCAGACAGATGTTGACCAAAAGATAGACCACTATGATTACTACTCTCCCCCCATGTATTAGTATAGTACAATCACTAAACGGGTACCTATCCAATCATTAAAATATATAAACTTTCCTTCTTCTGGTTCATAAGATATGCCTAGTAACAAGTCATACAAGCTATAGTAATACAATTCAGTAGGACTAGCTACAATCTCATCTCGACAATTTCGAGATAATATAGTGAAAAAGAAGAACAGTCTCCAGCAAAACTCACCTTGACTTCTCCTACATCTTCACTATTTGGTTCCAGTGACGAATTTTCTCGAACACCTGGTGGACACAAACATCAATTTTATCAACTATTAAAAACCCTCAGAGAATAAAAAAAAAAAGAATCTTCGGGAATAAACCGTAACCTTCATCATGATCCTTAGCTAGGGTTTCTCGCACTGCCTCATCGTGTAGCCCTTCCATATCCGTAAGTGATTCTTCGCGTCTGAGTTGACTCAATCCGTCATCGTCACCGTGACACAGCTCCTTCTCTGGTTCCATTTTCTCGTTATTTTTTGTCTCTGCAACATCAGCTTCGTCGTCCATGTACAATTTGTCCTTTGTTCGGTCTCGTGTGTTTTGTAGGAAAGAGTAAGAAGAAACAGAACAGATTCTGTAAGGCAACAAAGGCAGCCGCTTTCCGACCGATCCCGAAACGCTGCGTTTTCATCGGTTACGCTTCCGCTCTGAAGCAAAGTTCTGTTTAACAAACTCCGTTAATTTCTCCGTCAGATCATTGACGTGTTCTGTTTAATATTTTTCTTTTTTTTTTCATAAAACAACGACTATTCTATTTCTCAATCTTGGTTGATCTGGATAAAATAAAACAACCAACAAAAAAATTAAATGATCTAGCAATTTTAGCTAAGAAATCAGAAATTCCGTTCTATGTTTTAGGAACATGGAATATCTTGAAATCTGAGAAACATATACACAGCGTCATGAGCTTTTTCAATTCCGTTGAAAAGCTTGGACTTTCATGTGGATTTCTAATCATTGTAATTAGTTCCTTGCCGTCAGTCCCAAAACTCTAACATAGTGAATGTTGAATCATATTCTTCATTTTGATAGTCATTTTGGTATGTTTACTATAATTATAATATTATAAATCTTGTTGCATGATATGATTTACGTGTGTTGCGTTTAATCATAAGTATATTGGGTTCGAGATTCGGCTACTAAAAAATTAACATTTCGACATTACCAGGATTAGAGGACCGACACGTGACAATACGTGACTAGTCTGGACCACTTCTGCGAAGCCAAGGATACGTATGTATAATTCGAAAAACAATAAAAATAAATTATAAGTATATTCTTGTAATAGGATGTGCCTTAAACAACACTGAACAATCCCAACGCCTATTCAAACATACGATTTCCCGTAGAAAAAAAATTACAATCTCATCTTAAAAGTTATTTCAGATTAATAGTGTTAACACCAATTTCCTGATAATAAAACGAAAACTGTAATATTATAATATATATATAGAAAACATGTACCTTTATGATTAATTTGTCTCAGATAAACAAAACATGAACCGTGTCCATTCGATTCATAAAGATCAGTATTTTCTTCTTTGTCTTACTCATCTTGATTTTTTTGGAAGCTTCACATGCTCACCTTTTCGAGCCACTAAAAGCTTTTTAGTAAACAGTGAGATGGTCAACCTATATTCTATGATGGTTGATGATGAAGACCAAATCAACGAAGATGTGAAATTGACATACCTTGGTGACTTGTAAGGGAAACTTATAGAAAAATACGACACCAAAGTGATATGGAGGATTGATATTCAGCCTTTTCTTTTGTACTGCAATAGGTAAGCACAAGTCGACGATGGAGTTCAAGAGTCAGAAACCAAGTTACAATGTGGAAGTTTTAGAGCTTGTTTAAGGACTCTTGTTCAATCTTCTAAGTTTTCATAGTCCGTGTAACAATATGAACCTAGATCGTTTTGTAATTGTTATTTATATCTTCTTTCGATCATGTTATTTTGTTAAATATATATATATATACCTAGACTAAACACATAAATCTATAATGTGATCTTTTTGACTTAAATCCTATCAGAGTGGCACATGTTAAAGAATTTTCTAAACAATGGAGAATAACTAACACATAGTGTAATTGGTAAGGTTCGTCTAGTTAACTCTTTGTTATTGGATTCGAATCTCAGTTTTGATGGTGGTTCATCTACGTTTGATTTCATCAAAATTTATTTTAGCCAAAAAAACAATGGAGAATAAAAGAAAAATTCACGCGCAAATTGTCAATGCTGTTATGTTTTGCGGACTCGATAGTAAAGGGTTGAAGAATCAACATTTTTATCATCAAATAGCCTTACAAGAATATACCATGAATTTGAAGGTACATACAAATGAAACATTGTTAAGTACCCTCTCATGAGCCATTATAACATTCACAAGATGAGTGAGTTTTTTCTTAAAACTTACATTTACTATTAGTATTGTATTTGTTGTTTTTCTACATCTCTCTTATGTTTGTGTCTAACATATAATATACAAGTATTTCACTGACATCTTCATAAACAAACTAATTTCTTGTGCCGATGAATAGACTAATTTAGAAACTATTAAAAATGCTTGCTATAAGAATAACTTTGTTTACATCTAAAATCTACTTAAATTAGGTTGAATTTTAGTATGTTCAATAAACCTCCCCAAACACAAATCTACTATTAAAAATGCTTGATATAAGAATAACTTTGTTTACATCTAAAATCTACTTAAATTAGGTTGAATTTTAGTATGTTCAATAAACTTCCCCGAACACAAATTATACCTAGGATTCTTGACACCTAGAAAAACACCAAGAATCAAGACTAAGCAACTAAAAAACAACATTTTTGGTATATAATTAAACTTCTATCTCATTCGTCTTTAATGGCAAACTCTTTCAAACAAAACTAGAGAATAAGAGTATGTTCTATGATTTGTTTGCTACAGGTCTTTCTAATGTCCACTATAACAAATGTCCAAAACTAGCACATTACAAAGGATTTTGATATAAAACCTTTTAACAAGTTTAAATTGTTATTAAAATAAGTTAAGTAGTTGAAAAATACAAACATACTAAAAATAAGATTTCAAAGAGACATAACGAGTCAGTAGAATCTAGAAGAACTGATGCATCACAACTCTGAAGGAAAAGCATGAATTGCAATGCTTTGAGTATAATTAGAAACCAAGTTGTGAGGACAATGGATCTTGAAAGTAATTAGAAACCAAGTTGTGAGGAGGAAATTTTTGAGTGTTTAATGTTCCAATACTTGTGGTGACCTTCAAATCTCCTAAGTTTTCAAAATATTTCTAATCGAGATTGTTTTGTTGCTATTGCTTTTTGTTAAATTACTTAATAATTACTGTTTCAAATTTATTTTTCTTATAATTACCTTTTGTGGAATTTGATGATTCTAATAATTGAGATGATTTTACAAGTAACTGATTTAACAAATTTTATCAAATCCTTTTACATAGATTTTCATTACTTGTGTATAGAATTCTATTGATTGCTAGTAAGAAATTAATGGTGGTAGGAAAATCATTTTAATTAGCGCGATTCTCTTAAATAACTATTTTAAATTTTTTGTCACAAAAAATTCTTCAAAAAAATGAAAAATGACCAAAACATTTTCATTGATAATTTCTTTAGAATTATTCTGCCAACAACCCCTACACTTATCAAGATATCGAATGAGAGAGAACTTTCGAAACTTATTTTATTGGTTTATTATTAATTTCTAAAGTTTGTTCAACTATTTGTTTCCATGAAAGACCACTAGCGGTATCCATGTGTAAAAGTTGAATGACTGGTAGACTGCCAATTGATACATTCACCAAGTAAGCTGGTGGTGCTTTTGGGGAAATGTGTGTGAGAATATCCTCCATGATCATGGCTTGCAAGTACTCTAGATGTGCAACCGATGCTTTCTCCGCATGTGCATTTTTTTGAGAATAGATTTGGGAAGGGTGAATGAGCTTGAGAACCAAAGCTGGTGTTGTTGACGAAGGAATAATTGAGCTTGAGAAACATAAGACGATGATAAAGACAAGAAGACTAGATGTAAAGGGAACGGCCATTTGTTTTGTTATTTCGTTGGTATCTAAAGCACTTTATTTTTTTACAACTTTACGGTCGACACATTAAGAAGCTTTTAAGACTATCTTCAATAGTTTTCCTCATTTTCCCTCAAAATGAAGTCAACTTAAAATAAGGTTGTGATTTTCTCTAATGGTTTTCCTCATTTTCTCCTTTAGTTATTATTACATTCATCCTTCAACTTCTTATTATTGTAAATAACACTTTTTAATTAATAAGATTTTAGATTATACTCACTTATTTTTAAAGTCTATAATTTAACAAAATTTTAACTTATAAAAAGCAAATATTTATTACATTAATAAAGATACATAACAATATACAAAGTAATAGTAGAATTGTACTTAAACAATACTATAATTATATTTTTCCACAAATGATCAATCAAAGCATTTCGAAGAGAAAAATGAGCTTCTTTATCCTTGATTTGTCTAAACCGACTCAAAAACTTTTGGAATCGGGTAGTTTTGTCTTCAGCTATTTTAATTTCCGGAGGTGAAACTTCTCTCCCAACTACAACTGGTGCATCGAGATCACGCTCATCTTTAATAATCATGTTGTGTAAAATTACACAAGTAAACATTATGTCATGAATCACATCTTTTTTTCCAAAAAAGAACGGGTCCTTTCACAATAGCAAAACATGATTGGAGAACTCCAAAAGCACGTTCCACATCTTTTCTACATGCGTCTTATTGCATAGCACGTTCCAATTACATGCATGCATCAGACAATGCGAATATTGACATCCACATGGTGTTTCAGATGATAATATTGCAAGTTGTAATATATTACTTGTGATTTTTCATGTTTTATTTGGATAGATAATCATTAGTTTAAAATATTTTGCAGGTTAATCAAGCCAAAGAGATGCTAATGGAATATAATACAAATCATGTTTGGAGTATTATTAAAAAAAAAAATTGAGAAATTTCAAGATCAAGGCACTCATGCTAGACAAGTGAGAAATCCATGTGATTTTGGATATACATCTTTTGAATCGGAAAATCCTACTCATGATTCTGCTACACAAGCATCTCCAGATTTGTCTTCATTTTCTCTAAATTTAAATGACAATGAAGATGTTACTGGTGGGGTTCATCACAGAGACTAACTGGAGTGAAAAATGCTAAATTAAAAAAGAAAATGTGATGATCAAACATCTATCGTCATCAATCGTTTAGAAAAAAGAAACAAACAACTTTTTTGGAGCAACTAGAAAAGACAACTGCACAAAGAGAACACCACTTGAAGATTTAAATTCGGAATTATGCATTAAAAATTAAAGGAGGAGAACAAAATTTTATTTTGAGATTTAGCTTCCATTCAATATCTAAATATTCGTGCGTATGTTCAAACTGAAAAAAACACGGATTTTTAGAGAAAATGGCTACACAACACCAAAATCAAAAAGCTCCTCGTGCATCCATCACATCCAGTCAATATTGTAATGATCTTGGTGGATCTGGAAATAATCCACCTGATTATTAAGTTATTTTAATCAATATTATATTAAGTTTGTTTTATGTTTAGAGTTGTTGCATGTTGTATGAGTTTGTTGTGTTTTTTCTTAATTTGTATTATCAATGGTATTGTTTTCTATTTTATTTTCTTTTAATTATATATGATTATTTATATAAAAAAACAATTCTTTCAAATAGATCATCTTTAAGTTTTTGTCAAAAAAATAAATTTCAAAAACTAAAATGACCAAAATAACATTTTTATTTTGAAAAATTTAAGTTTTTTTATTTTTTTAAATGGGAAATCATTTCTCCAAAACCTCACTCCTCAACTTTAAACAAAAAAAGTGTAGGATTAGTTAACCCAATGGATAAAAATGATTATTTACTTTTTTTTTATAAAAAATTTAATCTGTTTTGGTCATTTTTATTTTTTAGGTCTATCTTAGAGAATTTCTCATATAAAAATATTAATTATATTTTAATAAATAATTATTGGTAATTATATTTTAAGAAGTGACGAATTATTATTATGTAAATAAAAAAAAGCTTGACATTAAAAGGAGATTGTGAATAGTGTTTCCTTATATTTCAAGAAATAATGTTCATATATTCATTTTTTCTCTCTCAAAATGAAATTACCACAAGAGATGGATTTCCTTCATTTTTGATGTCCTCCCTCATTTTGATGATGGATTTCCTTCATTTTTGATGTCCTCCCTCATTTTGATGTACCATTAGAGATGTTCTAAAGAAATGGCAAAACTATTTTTCTTTAAATGTTACATTCACTTTGTTTTCCGAGACATGAAGATATCAGGTGTTGGTACTTGATGTTCTAATAGAGTTTAGTATGTAATCTATTCACAGTCAACTTCCAAACTCAAACAAAAGCTTGTAATTGTATTACAAATTCATTGAATGTAAAAAGAGTGACTCTTCTTCTTAGATCGTTTGATAATTTACTGTATACAATTTTGCTTTGCCTTAGCATGGTCCGTTAATGTTACTTTTTGATTGCTTATAATGATTTTATGTTTTAGGGTTGGTTAGGAAACCACAAGATGGGAGAACAGCAAAGATAGCGTTCATGGTACGTAGTGTGGCAATGATGCTTTGTCTCTTTAGACTCTTTAATCTGACTTCTATTAGCTAAGAAACTGATAAAGGACTTGCAATTAGACCTACCCCCGGTTTACTCTCTGCTAATAAGTTTCGGAACAAGATACAGTATATAGCGTCGGTGAAACATTACATATAACACTGGGGATTGCAAAAGAAGATATTGAGATTTTTCAAAAAGACCAATACAGAGAGGCCATTACAAAACCCCAAAGTCACATTCTTTTGTGATTATTTCTAAGGAAAAGAAACGATGGTATCACTGTTTTCATTGTACTGAAACTCCAAAAGAATAGGCTGTCTCCTTTTTTTTCTATGTGTTGTACAAATGTTACTATCTTTATATATTC
>JABAYD010069853.1:0-11275 GCA_014822095.1 Diplotaxis tenuifolia | reverse complement strand
CCTCGTCTCACAAAATTCCCCACCTCGCCTTCTTCTTCCTCCTTACCAGTAATTCGGAAAATCCTCGTCCGTAGCACTCTCCGAGAAGACCCCGTCTCTCCAGACCCAGACAATCCAACTCTTCTGATCGGCGAAGACTCCGCCGCTTTCGAATTAGGCAAACAGAAGCTCGTTTCCTGGATTTACTTCGGCGTTGTCCTTGGAGTCGTCCTCTTCATCCTCAACGTAGTTTGGATCGATAACTCCACCGGTTTCGGGAAATCATACATCGACGCCGTCTCCACCATCTCCGGCTCACCTGAGGTATGCAAAAAAAATCACTCAAACTGAATCAGTTTCAGTTTTCTTTCCGTTACTTGACGGTAACAGACTCTGTTTTTTTGACAGGTGGCGATGTTAATGCTTATCCTCATCTTCGCAACTGTGCATAGCGGATTAGCGAGTCTTAGAGATGTAGGAGAGAAACTCATAGGTGAAAGAGCATTTCGTGTTCTGTTTGCTGGAGTCTCTCTTCCTTTGGCTATGAGCACCATTGTGAGTTACGTACTCTCCTGTTTTTGGTGACTCTTTGTGAGGTCAATGCAATTGTGTTGTCGTTTCAGGTTTTCTTTATAAACCATAGATACGATGGGTCCCAGTTATGGCAGCTTCAGGGTGTTCCGGGAGTCCATGAAGCTATTTGGTTCGCTAACTTTGTCTCCTTCTTCTTTTTGTATCCTTCAACGTTTAATCTTCTGGAGGTGGCTGCTGTTGATAAACCTAAGATGCATTTGTGGGAGACTGGTATCATGAGAATCACTCGCCATCCTCAGGTAATTTGGCTGTAACATCAGGTTCACAATTTAGTGCGTTCCCTTCTTTTTTTTCGTGTTTCATAAACTTGGCAATATACATAAAGGTTAGATCTTTAGGTTTCCATAATGGCTTTAATGTGTTATAAATACTTGATTACTCGATATTGCATTTGATCTGTAACTCGAATCCAGTTGCTTTATCATGAGTTTGAGTGTGTAGAAAGGTAGTTTGTTTTAAGTTATAGTTGTTGGATTTGTTGTTTTCTTTATCCGTCTTCAAGAACGAGGAGTTATTATTATAGTGTCTTTGTTAAATGAGAGTTAATGGTTGCTCTCTCTTTTCCAGATGGTTGGACAAATCGTTTGGTGTTTGGCACACACTCTCTGGATTGGAAACACAGTAGCTGCATCAGCTTCTCTTGGTTTGATTGCACACCATTTGTTTGGAGCTTGGAATGGAGACAGGAGGTTAGCTAAAAGATACGGAGATGCTTTTGAAGGCATCAAGAAAAGAACGAGTGTGATTCCTTTTGCTGCGATTATTGAAGGACGCCAAGTTTTGCCTGAGGATTACTACAAAGAGTTTGTTAGGCTGCCTTATCTTGCAATCACGGTGTTAACAGTTGGGGCCTATTTTGCTCACCCTCTAATGCAAGGAGCAAGCTTCAGGCTTCATTGGTAAATTCCTTGCATTGTTTCCTGGTATATTCATCCTACAAACTTCTCAAGGAACAATGTATAATTATTTTACTCTGAAAAAGAACTGTATAAATACAAAAGAAAACTACTGCATGTGATATTTGTCAAACTTAATTAAACTGAGAACTGCAAAAAAAAATAAATTAAAATTAGACATAGTGTGTATTATAATGCCATGGGGACTGAAGGGTACCACCACCACTACTAATAGAGGAAAATTGACTTTTTAGATATTAGTTACCATCGAATATTAACTCTTTTATTTTTACAAATATTCAAAGTTCTTGAATCAAATCTAGATTGATATCTAGTATCTAGATATTGATGCCCTACATATCTCCAAAGCTAAAGGTAAGTGGTTTATACATAAAAATTTTAAGTTGTACGAATACAATGAATTTATCAAAGAGAATAAACATAAAAATTGTAGGAAAACTATTAGTACTTATTTACTTCTCCAGTTTTCATGTCTAAAAAGCCAAAACTATTTATTTCAGATACAAATGATTGATGTTTTAACTTTATTTTATCTAATGCTCTAACTTTAATTAATGTATTTTACTTTAAAATATAAATTACAACGTAAAAATAGAAGTGGTTGAATTCTATTGGAAATCAAATAAAAATTTAAAGTAATTAAAAATAAAACCAAAAACATAGAAAAAATTAGTTTAATTTTATGTAATACGTGTTAACAACCTTAAATATTAATCTTAATCTTTTGTATAGAGAGGGGGGAAGTAAAAACAATAGAATTAGTAAAATATAAATAAAGAGAGCAAGACATATGAAGACAACAAGACAGAGTGCTTGTGCTAAAACAAAGAACGAAACCAAAACCAACACTTGCTACTACTTCACTCTCTCTCAGGCGTTGTTTCCAACATATTTGCAGCAGCTCTCTTTATCAATTCCATCTCTAATTGTGACACCACCGTCGACAATTAGGGCACATAGATAGCTTCCGGTGAATATCTCATCTCATACTATTCTTTGAGGGCTTAATTAGTCTCTATTACTTTTTTTTTTCACTTGCTTACTCTGAATCTTCTTTTGAATACCTAATCAGTTTCATACAATAGCCCGATGAATAATCACTCTGTGCCGCCGAGCACTAGCACCACCAGTCTTATATTTCCGGCGAATTACTGTATCAAACCTGAGGCTGCTTTGGTCATGGATTGGTCCCCTGAGGAGCAGTGTGTATTAGAGAACGGCCTTGCAAAGTATGCATCTTCTTCTTCTTCTTATGTGCATAAACTTTAGTATTTTTGGATATTTCTTTCCATTTGCTAATTTATTTATAAAATTCTTTAGCTTTTTCTGTACTATGATCAGAATTTGGGAATTGTTTTATGAGAATTAGTGGGCACATTATATTCTTTTCCATGATGGACTATTAATTTAAAAGTATGTTCCTTTGTTCCTTAGGAATATAAAGTATTACCCTTTGTGTGTTCCATGAGATGTACAACAATGCATTGTTATCTAGGGACTTGGTACGATTAGTAATCTCAGGTTGATCCTCTAAGCAAGTCATTTTCTCATTCATTGATTCTCTATAGATGAGGTTGTTTTTTCCATGTTATGTTGGGTTTCTAGAGTCTGTTCTTGGTCTTCATGCATGACATATTTATCTTATTTTTTATGTTTGTAGATTAAAAGATGAACCGAAAGTTTCAAAGTATGTGAAGATCGCTGCAGCCCTGCCAGATAAAACTGTAAGAGATGTAGCATTGAGGTGTAGATGGATGACGGTAAGTTCACTGTTCATGTGCCTTTTGCTTATATGAGAAGAAAATTTATCAGGGATATTTATAATGCTAGAGAAATACTTAGAAGTTTCTAGCCTTCCTTTTTTCTAATGATATGTGGCTGTCATGGAAGTAAGTGATCCTAGAGATATTTCTATCACTGTTTAAAAAGCATATGCTAAAATATGAGGGAATCAGCATGATGATGCAACTTTGCGTCTGCTTTGTGATAAAGATAAAGACCTACAAAAAGCTATAGGTTTTTATTGATGAAAAGCCATTCTGCCATGCCGTAAAGATTGTTTAAAGTCTAGTAAAGGATGAGCAAAAGTAGACCTGTCTTTATATTAGCTTTGGAGTCCATGATTGTGTAGGGAATTGTTTGAAAAGGAAATAAGCCTAAAGCTTTTTAAAAACGATTTCTGTAATTATCCTGAAATAGATAGTGTGCTCTTATGGGTGATGGCAGGGATCCCTATACTTTTTTGGAGTTTAGGAAATTTATTTTGGCAATATATTATCTTTTGACAAGATGTTATAACACCTCCTGTGACAGGAGATTTCCTTTAAATGGTTACATCATAATGCTAAATGTTTGCATGATAAAGTGAAACAAAATGATTCAATGAAATATATCTTTTATCATCATTATGTTACCATCTCGCTCATGTTTCTGTCATGTGAGTCTTCAATCAGATATATGATGCAATCAAGCGGAAAGTTCCAAAAGTCCTTTTTATATTCACTAGTGCTTGTTTGCTTTATTTTTTATCTTTCATTAGGGATTTATCATTATCTCTAACTTTGTTGGCTAAGACACGCTTCTAATCTCACAGCGAAAACGGAGAAAAAGAGAAGAAAATGGTGCTGGGAAGAACATTGCCAATAGAAAGGTAGGCTTGCTCACTTAAGCGTTTTGTGTGTGTCTAACTTAGGTAATTTACAATTAATAAATTTGTGAAGATGAGTGGTTAAATAGGAACATAAGCATATTTAGTTCTTGATTATAGAAAAAGATACCACAATGGCTGTTTATTGTGCTTAAGTTTGTTATCTATTTAGCAATAAATTTTGGGCATCAGACAATGAGGATTCAACTAAGGAGAAGTATTAACACATAACTTTAGCATCATGCCATCATCAGTATATAAGCTTGTGGGTTTAGGACATTTGATAAATGTGTAAATTTATTATGTGTTTGGTCTCATATGTGTTTCATATCATACACATTATTTTTGATTGGATCATATGAACCTCTGTAAATCAATATGCTTTTGAACTTGGTTCTAAAGACCATGTGTCTTCATGGTAAGGTGGTGGATACATCCCCAGAACTGAACATCCTAGCCAATGTGCCACAACAAAATGCTTTATATGTCATGAACAATATGTGCCACAGTACACGTATGCCTTTTGAAGGTTTAGTACTCTTTCAATTCTTTGTTCTTCTCTTGGGTTGTGTTGTCTTGAAACTAAAAATATCAGTAGTATCAGTTTGATACCGTTGTTGAACTATTTATCGCAGGTCCAAGTGATGCATTAATGAATCTTCTACAGCAAAACGCTCAAGCCTTTAGTCAAATCTCTTACAACCTCTCTACGTACAAGGTAATTTTGGTCTCCTTGTTATCCTTTTACAATGGAGTTCAGAAACAGATTATAACTTTGTGTAAGCAGCTGCAGGATAACATCAATCTCCTTTATCAGGCAAGAAATAACATCAACGCCATTCTGAATGAGTATGTGAATCTAATAGCAGATATCAGTGTTTACATTTTAGACATGACATCTGTCTTTGTTTCCTTTCTATGATAAAGCTTCAGTTGCTTAACTCTTAGTTTTTTAGCATGAAGGAGATGCCTGGTATCATGAGTCGGATGCTGCCTCTACCTGTTGCAGTTAACGATGATCTTGCGAACCGTTTATTTTCCAGTACAACACAGGTAATGGAAGTTCTCTTAGTGACGTTTAATAATCAGAGCTTCATGACCCTAGAAGAGCTAAAGAGTTTGATATACTCTACATACATCTATCTTGTCTTTGTCCATGCATCTATGTCAAGGAACTGAATTAGATGCCTTAGCAAGATGAATCTAGGGAAGGAAAGTTTTAATGCCAAAACATACCTAAGGAAAAACACAGCAACCATTAATGTTCTATAGTTTATCAATCTCTGAGCATTTCTCTTGAGAACTGATCAGGTTTGATGTTAAATGTATTGTTTTACTTTTCTCACAGCCAAGATCATACACCATTCAACCAAACATTCACCTAAAGCAAGAGCCGAGAATTTGATGGAGAAAGTGACAGACGCTAAAGAAAATAGCACAAGTACATGGTAAGTGGAAATGTTTTGGTGGTCGCACATGGCGTAGACACACAAGGGTTGCACAAGAACACACACGAGATTTGACTATCGGCACTGGTTGAGTACTTGTGCTCTCGGGTAATTTGACTGAGAAGAATGAACGACAGTCCGCGTGAGGCAAGGTAAAAAAAACTCCTTGGCCAAGTAGAACATATGATTCCTTGACCTTCATAGTATGTTGAACAGTACTTCTGAGTTTGGTATGTGTAAATACTAATTCTTGTTCAGGTAATATTTTGTAACAGTAGTTAAAATGTACTGTTTGTAGAGTTTCCCGTAAAACTATATGACAAAGTTGAAAACCATTCCAACAGAATTAAACTCGGCTTTTTCTATCATCGTCCCTAAAAAGGGTAACTTGCATCATATCTCAACCTTACTTTCCTTTCAAGTAATCTTTCCTTAAAACCCTGATTTTCTCATCTCATTTAAAATTGATTAGCTTCCTTCAACGCTTATCATATCAACAAACTTTTTGTCTTTCCATGACTTCCATCAACACCGGAACACTTGAAAATGTCGAGTTCTCTATCCAAAACCTGATCAAAAGTTGGTGCAGACGGCAAAAATGGAGACAACTTTGCCTCTTCTCCTCTAAACAACATCAACAAGATCTCACCTCCATCCAACCAAAATGGAGAATCACTTTATCCGAGTTTCTAGAGTCATACCAAGTCCACCTTTTCACCATTTTCTTACTCTCTCTCGACATCATCTTAATGTCCCTTGAACTATCTTCCTCTCTCCTCTCCTGCACATCAGTCAAGAAGATGGACAACAAAGATGAATGGTTCCGTTGGGGAGGAACAGCTATTCTGAGCATCCTCGCCATTAAGTCCATGGCTCTAGCTGTTGCTATGGGGAAATCGTTTTTCAGACAACCTGGCTGTGTGATGGATGGTGTGGTTGCCATTATAGCTCTGATTCTCCAGGTGTTTCTTGACAGGAAAGGGACAGGTTTCATCGTTGTGGTGAGCTTGTGGCGGGTTTTGAGGGTTGTGGAGACTGCTTTCGAGCTTAGTGATGAAGCCATTGAAGTGCAGATAAATGGAATCATCAACCAGTTTCAAGATCTTAGTAAAGAGAATAGAATACTACTAGAGACTCTTGCAGATAAAGATGAAGTAATCAAGAAGCTAGAAGAAGAGCTAAAGGAGGCTATGTAAACTCATGATTCAGAATCTCAAATTCTCTATTTTGTATTAAAAGCTTGTTTGAAGCAACTTAATATAAAGTAGTAACAAGTAAAACTCAAGCTGCATCTCATTAGAATGAAGAACTCTGTTTCATAATACAAACCTCTATGAGACAGTTTAGTTCTAAAGCTAAGAAGATACTTCCAGAGATCACTTGCAAGAGAGGTGGTACAGATTGTTTGCCCAACAAGTCACTAATCTTTATTTATACATTTTGATGACGCTACTTAGCTATTAAGACAAGAAACATTCACACAAGTTTGGTAAGAACCTTTCATGTCAATAGGTTGGTGTCAACACCGAATCAGAATCAAGAACTTTGCCCTCAGGGTAAGTAGTGAAGGTAATACCCTTAACTTCACCAAACACTGAGTTGTCTAGACCGAAGTTTTTAGTAGGAAGCTGAGCAAGATGGTCGAATCTCTCCTGAATATGGCTTTCCATAGTTGTTGTCATGGTTGAGAAAACACAGCCTCGAACAGTAACCGGAGGAGACACTGTAGATCCTTTATGATTAGTGAGAACCACACGAAAACTCTCGAACAGCTCCAAATGCAACACAAGCTCGAGCTGATTCTTTAGCAGGTCCACTTTATATTGTATCTCTGACAAGGAAGATTCGAGGGTGAAGCTAAAGAGAAGCTCTAGTAAACCAGAGACGGGTTCAAGTCCTAGAGGATCCACAGTTATTCCACCAGGGAACTTCAGAACCTGAAAAGAAGTTGGCTCCCCGAAGTTTGATGTGGTCAGATTCAGATTAGACCTTTGAGTGAAGAGGTTAACAAAAGAAGTTCGCAGCGAAGTTAACGAGTCTTTTGTTAATGAATGGTTAGTAGGGACAGGTAGAACTCCAAACTTGACGTCAGTGAAGTTAGATGTGCCTGATTGATGTAGAGACAGAACAGTCACCTGTTCAAACAATGAGCTCTAAATATGTGTATACTGCATAAGTTTTGAAGCAAAGAATATAGTTTATATACCATGGTGTTGTTCTTGAGATCTATACTTGAATAGATATCCATCTTTAGTTTTCTTTTATTGGAAATGAGCTCAGAAGCTGGTTTATGAAGTCTAAAGCATGCTTCTACTGATACTGGTTTCAGACAAAGAAGAATACAATGTAAGAGCATTGAGATGTATTGAGTCATATAACATCTTTCACCGGTTAAAAATGTGATCACACTTGAAAGGAAATTCGAATATGCATTAAAATTGAAAAACTGCTTCACTACCGTTTGTAAGACTAATGAAACTGGAACCAAAGATAGCTTATGTACTTAAAGTTTCAACCTTTAAGTATTAATCAAAGCAGCAACTATAAATAAAAACATAGTGAAACTGCTTCACCATGTTTGTAAGACTAGTGAGTGACCTAAACAAGAGATAATAGCTTATGTACTTAAAGTCTCTACCTTTGATTAGCTTTTGTACTTAAAGTTTCTACCTTTAAATAAAAAAACAAAAACAAAACTGAGGGAAACAGTAAACTTGTGTTTACCATTGAGATGAACTATATCATCGGCATGGTGTCTAGGCAGCGATCGAAGCGAGAATAACCAGAAGATCGCTGAAAGAAGAGTCGCAAAGCTAAAGACCAAGAAGATGACACATGTTAGACTAAACAGACGCGACAGGGGACCACAGAGGAATCGAGAAGGTTCTGCTTCAGGGTTCTCAGGGTCGAGATTCTGCTGCTGTTGTTGAACTTGTTGCTTCTTCTCCTTTACCATTGCAAAGAGCATCTGATAACCTCTCAGTATGTTTTTGAAAGAGAGGAGAAGAGAGAAAGGAGTTGGCTCAACCAACGTTGAGCAGAGAAGGTAAAAGGGTGAGACTAAACATCATCTCTTATGCTGGTCTTTTAAATAAAGACAAAATGTAATAAGAGGCCAATTAAGAGATAATCATTTAATAATCATTTTTCTGGTTATTGAACATTAATAATTATTAATAGGTAGATATGTTATATTTAATGGTGTCTAAGGGATTCCTAAATATATTTTAAAGATTTTCTGCATTCATTCACAAAAGTAACTCTATGAAAAATAAATATATTGTAATAGCTGATTTTTTTTAATTTCATTTTAAATAATTTTATAATTTATATTTTTTTACTTAGACATGTGATTTTATATATGTAATATCTAGTCGGTTTAATTATCATTTTAATATATCAAATTAATATTTTGCTTCTCCAAATATATTTTTTATTTAGGTTGATTATTCTCTTAATATATAAATTAATTCTTGTTATATTTTCTATAACATTTTTTAGGAATAAAATAAACTAAATAAACTAAAGTGTGGATTGTTTAAAATTATATTGGAAAATATTAAGATTATATTTTGAATCTCATGCATATATATTATACAATTTTTTAATTAGTTAATATTTTATTGTTATTTTAATATGTTTTGAGATATCTACAATTTTGTATAAAATTAATAAAATAATATATATATATATATATATATATATATATTTAATACTAACATTATTTTTCTTAACTTTTTTAATGAAATCACATTATTGTTTCCTGAGTTCGTTGTTATGAACTTGTGATTCTAATTCCGACAACGTTTCGGAACTTTTAGCAGGTTGTCTTTAAAACTAAACATTATGGACTCATGTCTTAACTTTTCCTTGTTCTTATTAGGTGTTAGATCAGCTTTTCTTTGTTGCGGTTTATGATAGACATTTTTAGTCGTTGTTATAAAGTCTTTGAAGGATAATCACAGAACATAACAATGTGAAAAACATGATAAATTTAATAAATGGTTTACTTTTATATTGCTTAAAAAGCTTGCAGATCAGATAATTCCAGTTTTCTTCTACAAATTTAGAGTAATAATATACCATCTAGAGGAGTATCTATAATAACAATAGTTTTGTGTAAAAGCTGGTCCACTTCTGTATCAAAGAACTAAAACTCTATTTAAAAAATAAAATAAGAAGATCTATTATATTCAAACAAGATCATGACCGATTCATAAATATTTGGTCCAACGATTTATTACTCATGTATTATTTTTTATATTAACAACACTAAATCATTTATACTATTGATAAATAATTAAACATATTAAAAAACACAGAAATATAAAATTAAAATTTTCAAAAAAAAAGTAAAATAAAAAAAATATATCCATCCTTTGAAATGATGGGTGAAAATCTAATAATAATCTCTTAAAATATGAGAAACCTCAGATTACCTTTACATTTGTATAAACTACCAAACAAAAACGGAATAAGCGCAAAACGCGCACCACCAACAATTTCAAAACAAAACAAAAAACATTTCTATATATAAACAACTAGAATCCCGACACAAAAATTGTCTTGGCTGATATTTTCTCAAATAAACCAAAAAGATTAAAATCAAACAAACTAAATGGCGGGTCGCGACATTTTCCAGCTGCGTTTTGCGGCTGTCGTGGCATCCGCCGCCGTATTGATCTTTCTCTTTTCCAGCCAAGTCACGGAGGCACGTATGTTGAACCTATGCTCACACACCGCGTATCCATCTCTGTGCCAGCCTTTGGTGAAACGTGTCACCAACCCAAGAAGAGCCACGCACAAAACCATACAGGCTTTGGAGGCTAAGACAAGAGTAGCTCTAACTGAAGCGGCCAGGTACAAAAACGGTAACCAAGAGATCACGACATGTTATGAAACGCTAACCGACGCGCTTTATAATTTGGCATCCGCGAGGAAGAGTATAAGGAAACGCGATGTGATGGCGATGAACACGTTTTTAACTGCGGCTGTGTCTGATTACGGTGCATGTGTTGAAGGGTTTATTGACAAGGGTCAGGTTAATACGGTTCAAAATGCAGCGGTTGATTTGAGAAAAATCGGCACCAATGGCTTAATGTTGTCTGCATTGATTAGATGATCCAAATAACAAACAAACAGTTGTTACTTTTCTCTTTAAAAAAAACTTATTAATTTCTTTTAAATGAAGAGGAAAAAAAATCTTAAAAAATAAAAAGTTGTTTTTCTACATTGTGAAGCTGTTTGTTGATCATCATTCGTTGTGTAAACGCCAGTGAACGTAACCAATTATATTTATCTCATGTAAATTACTTGCTATTAGATTTCCTTGTATTGGGGTGTGTATTCTCATTTTCGGACCAAATAAAAAGCATTGTAGTTAAATTTTGCTTAGTCATTTTAAGTAGATAGTTGGAGAAGTTTGAAAACTGAATAGGTTTTTATCAAGGGTTTATTATCGGTAAATACTCTCAGAAAAGTATTTAACATGTAAAATCTAATTTTGTCTAAATTTTAGAATAAAAAATAATAAAAAGATATATAGCTAATGTATCTCAATTTTTCCAAAGTTATTAACTAGGTTGCATGGAATCGGAAACGAAACGTTTCGAAACGTGGAAACGTGATTTTTGATTTTTTTTCTATTGGAAACGTTTTAGAAACGTCAAAATATATATATATATATATAT
>JABAYD010069851.1:0-14028 GCA_014822095.1 Diplotaxis tenuifolia | reverse complement strand
TTCATAAACTATAATCTCTTATCTAATCAAGGATGAATTAAGGACTTTGGTCTAGAAGTTTTTGATAATTTGAAAATAGGCATGGGCATTTTACCTGGACCCGATAACCAAATCGGAACCGACTCAAAAATACTCGATCCGAAACCGAACCAAAAATTTACAAGTACCCATTGGGTCAAAAATTCTTGATAAGAACTGATTCATACCCAAATAGATCAGGGCCCGAGAAAAAACGATTTGAATAGACCCAACCTGATAAGAACTGATTCATACCCGATTTAAAACATGAATATCCAAAACTATTTATTTTTTTGTATTCTATTTTCTATATTTGATTTTATGGCTTAGTTGAAATATCTTTTTGTTAACAATCTTTGCTATTATTTTGTAGCATATTCAAGTAATATGAAGATTCAACTGTTAAAATTTATAGTTTAAAATTGGTTTATTTTAGTTAGTAATAGTTTAATTTTAAGTTTTTTTTATAAAATTTTAGATATATATGAGAGATTTCGACTAATGATAAGTTTTTTTTTATTTTGTGTCATGTTTAAATACTAAATAGTCGAAGATGGTCCGAACCTAAAACTTATGGGTATTTTACAGGTATTTTAATTATAAAACCTAATCGATCCGGATCCGAGAAGAACCAACTAAATCCAAACCGAAAATTTACAAGTAATTTTTGAATCCAAATGCCTAAGACCCAAAGGATACATATCCGAGAGGAATCGGCCTGAACTCGATCCGAAGACCCGAACACCCAGATTATGAAAATATTAGTGTTATTCCCATGTTATGCATGGGTCAAAATAGGTATATTTTAAATGATTTAATAACAAAATTATAATTTTATAATTATAAGTTATATAAAACTATTATGAAAATTTATACCTATTTTGATATTTTGAGACCTAATAGTCCAATAGAAAAAGTCAGTTATGAAAAATAATATCCATATTTTTTTGTTACTAAAAACATATTATACTTTTTTTACACATTGGAGATTTATTCACTATTGTTTCAAACACATTCATCATTTTTTAAATTCAAAACACCTTATATATCCTTAAGGTCCCCATTTTTTCTTTTCTCTTTCATTTCTGTTTTGTTTTTTATCGATGTCTACAATAGTTTGTTTCAAATGCGCTTTAACAATACTAGAGTTGGATCCGCCGACCGTGCGGATGTTTTCTTTTATTTGTTTTGTGATGTAATTAAATGTTTTTTCACTATTATATACTTATATAAATTATAATACAAATGCTGACAAAAAATATAATACAAATATTGATGTAACATAATTTTTTTAATAGTTACGATTTTTTTAAAAATGATTATGTTACCGTAATTTAATTTAGAATGCTACAATCGATATATTTTAAATCATTGATTTGATTTAATTATTTGTGTACCTGAAGAAAATAAGCATAGTTATTTAATTATTTGTGTCCTACATTATAACAACTTTGAATTATTTTAGGAAAACATTAATTACATGGAAAAGACAAATATTTTTTATGTTAAATTAATTAATTTTAAATGGCATTGAATTGTAAATAATGTATAATTTTAAAGGATATTTTATATTTTTATTATGTTTTAATAAATTAGATGTAAACTAGTTTTCTTATAGATAAGTTACAAAAATAGATATAAAACAATTTATTGAAAAGTATAAAAATACTTTGTTGCCTTCTTGTTTATGAATTTTTGTTTACAATTCTTTTGTAACCTTGAGCACCAGAGTATATCATATTTTCAGTATGATATATCTAATATTTGGGCTCTTAGACAACATAGACGGTAAAACTGTGAGAACAGTAAAGTAACAAAAGAAATGCAATAAAATTTTGATGAGTTCTTTACAATATTGATAATCACAATATTTGAAACTATAAGAAAGAGAAGCCATTATCGTAGCTTATTATTATTTCTCAAAAAGACATAATACAGAGAAAATTGAAGAATAATATGTCGAAACTGGAGGATAATTGTAAACCATATTGAAAAGAAAGCAGATAAAAAAAATAGTTTAATAATAGAAAAATAGACAGAAACGTGGATCATATTTTTTTGAGAAAACATAAGAATTTAATAGTTTGAATTGCTGAAATTGTGGATAAAACGAGTGGCCATAGTATAGTGGCGTTTGAGGGAAAAAACTCAATAAGACGAATTTTAGTTTAAACCCCATTAATCACATGGATATGAATTAATGTTTTTGATTCCTTTGAATGCTCCGAAAATGATTCATCCGTGAAATATACTTTCATTCGAGTTAGATCTGCTTTTTTAATAAACTCGAGTTTAACACTTTTAATACCTGTTTCAAAAAAAAAATAGGAAATAAAAATCAAGGAAAATTAGATCTAATAGCTTAGGAAAAAAATTAAAAATCTAACCAAAATCCTTTCCTCTCTTTTCTATTTTCTCTCTCTACTCTTTCTTTCAAAATCTAATTTCTCTTTTTCTTTTGGTGATTTAGCAAAAAAAAAACCAAAAATTAATCGCTTACTTTTTATTTTGTAAATTAACACCATGTCAATGTGTCAAATCTTATAAGGGATACTTTTTTGTGAAGAGTGATGATGTGTCCGTATACCGGCTCCCATGCAATCTTCGGCTCTTCACCTTAGATTTGTCAACAAACAAGTACTAACAAAAAAGGGAAAAGCTGGAGGGAAAAAAAAACTTAATAAATTAATTTGATTATTCATGCTTTTTTTCATTGGCTTTACGCAGAAGGCAATAGAGGAATATTCTTCAAGATCCGTTTCAACATTCCTTGTTCCAAAGAATCCAACAAAACCTTTCTGATGAATCTCTAAAAAAATATTATCTACTCTTCTCCATCACAAAGCTCTCTTCCTTTTCCGTCACCATGACGTTGGAGAGTTACAACGGCGACGTCCACACCGTACCTCAATCGGAGAACTCGCCGATCGACACGGAGAAAGAGAAAGAGATTTTCGTGCCGCCGCTCAACTTCGCGATGGTTGATAACGGAATATTCCGTTCCGGTTTCCCCGAACCGGTTAGTTTCAGCTTCCTACAGTCTCTGCGACTCCGATCCATCATGTAATCTCTCCTATTGTTTTGAGTCCGTCGTCGTAGTTAGAGAAATCATACGCCGTCGTTTTGGTTTTGTCGTCTTAGTTAGGTTTTATAGTTATTATTATCAAGCGGTAGAAATTGGATAGTATAAGAAATATACAAATGTTTCCTCCACTGTGTTTCAGTCTGTGATGATGTGTTTGATGTTGGTGTAGATACTTGTGCCCTGAGCCATATCCAGAGGTGAATGTAGAGTTTGCGAAATCGAATGGGATCAAAGTGTTTCAGTTTGGAATCGAACGATGCAAGGTGAAGTGGATTGATTGTTATTGAGAAATCTTATCAATTGGTTTAATGTATAATTTGCTTCGGTGATATGATTTAGGGGGGCTTATCCTATTTATTCGAAGCTTTGAATTGCATGTTCTTAGTTGCAGTAAACATACTCTATATGTTTGTGATGAGATGATAATCAGAGTAAGCTGAGACTGACTTAGTTCAGAATTGATTGCGGATATAGCATATCGTGTGTTCGCCTATATTAATGGGATTGTCTTATGGATTGGGAAAAAAAAATAGAAAATTGCAGTAAACTCGTTTTGTCTTTTGAATTACACAGTGTTCTTGTTTTGACCCACATTGATCAATCTATACCTGGGACCTATCAGTTACTTTACATATGAATCTCAGTATATTATGAAATGAAATTAAATGGATGCTACTACTAAGATTAGATGTTTCTCTCTGTTTTTTTTTTTTTCAGGAACCCTTTGTTAATATCCCGGACCAAGTTATCCGAGAAGCATTACAAGTACTCCTAGGTAACATCTTTAACATCATCTCGTATATGTTTTGAGCATCGAAAACCGTCTAATCCTGAATTCTTCTTACCTTTCTTAACCAGACACAGAGAATCATCCTGTCTTAATCCATTGCAAAAGTGGCAAGGTAAAATTGAAGTCTATCTTCCTTTGTGAAAACCCTAGTTACAGTCTTCCGTTTGGTAATTTAAATAAAATCCTAATTATCTCCTGTCTTGGTTTCAGCATCGGACTGGATGTCTAGTGGGGTGTGTGAGGAAGATACAAAGATGGTGTTTGTCTTCCATCTTCGACGAGTACCAGAGATTTGCAGCTTCCAAAGCTAGAATCTCAGACCAGAGATTCATGGAGCTCTTTGACATCTCCAATCTAAGGCATTCACCACTCTCCTTCTCATGTTCCAAGAGGTGCTGATCACTGCAAACCGATACGTATAACTTAAGGTGTTGTTGATGTTCCAAAAGTTGCAAAGTCTCTTTAGTTAGATGAAAAAATCATTCAAATAAAAACCCTTTTATTACAATGTAAATAAATACAAATTGTAGGGGTTTTCTAGAGAGAAAATGGATAGGATGGATACGAGGCTCTCCATTTAAACGTTATCATGTAGAACAAATTTTATAATAAAGTCTTTTTACTAAATTTTGTTGCAAGTAGGAGATGAAGTAGCAACATGTAAAAATACAAAATAAAGCAGCAATAACTAACGCATTAGGCAAGCGGCAAGCCAAGACATTGCCTTCAAAACTATAAGTTATTAGAAAAATACAAATTGTTATAAACAGGAGGAAGCAAATGTACTACTAACTCCAAAGGATGGAACACAATTCGTTTGGGTCCGACGAAAAAAGAGAGGAGAAGGCATATACCTAAAGACTGGTGTAGCTTTACCTTGTCAAGATTGAGAAGCCAACGAACTGGAAGAAAGAGAACACGAACACCACTCACTCCCTCAGTTCTTTTGCAAAGGACAAGCACGTTTGGATGCAACATCCAAATGTTGTATTATTTTAATTATTTATTGATTTTGATTGTTTATATGCTTTACGTATGAGATTGTAAAATGCTCATAACTTATAAGACTGTATGCACCATATTTATAAGATTGACAAACTAATATGTTTAAAAAACCATTACAAATAACCAGTGGCGGAGCTAGGAATTATTTTCACCGGAGTCAATGATAATATATCAATCCAGTAATGTTAAAACAGATGCAAAAATTAGATTTCATCCTTAAACAAGGGGGGTCAATTGTATATTAGTCAACCATTTTTTTACGCTAACAAACAAACATATAAAAGACAATTTTTAAAAAATTATGGGGATTAACTGACCCCCTCCTCCTCATGTAGTTCCGCCACTGCAAATAATTGAGATCGATAAATAAATAAAACTAAAAATTTAAAACCTGTAGCTGAAAAAAAAAATTAATATTTTTATTTTTAATTTTTTAAATATAAGAGTACCGGTAATCTACTCTCAGACAAAAAAAAAGTTGCAAGAGATTATCGTTTTTGTTTGTATTGGATGTAATTACTTTAGAATTAGATTGCATGACTTTATATTAGCCCACAATCCAAACATGGGCAGTAAAAATGGAGACTGGATAGTAAAAAAATCAACTAGTGGAGGCAGAAACCCTAGGCGAAAACCCTCGTGCGTCGCAAGACTTCGGTCGCCGGCGCCATGGTGGCTCTTCCCTCTGACGGGGGCCAGATCTCCCCCCTCTTTCCCTTAAGATCTACACAAACAGCCAAAACTCACCTAAAAAAAACCTCTACTCTACGGTCGCCCTTGGAGAACCGATCGTTCACTACTCTCCCATGGTAGATTTACAAGATGGAGTTGCAGTTGTGGACATCCTCGAGGATCTCACTGTGGATTCCAAACCGCTGTGGTTATCATATGTTGTGGGCCACTTCATTGGTAATGCACCTCCACACATCAGAAAGGTTTATGCCACTGTAAATCGATTGTGGTCTTCAAAGGAGAAGCCTACAAAGATTGACGCCCAGTTTATTAACCTAAAAACGGTACTCTTCCGGATCAAAGATCAGCAAATGAAATCTAGGGTCATGCGGCGTCACTTCTGGCACATTGCAGACATCCCACTTGTTGTTCAGGAATGTACTCAAGATACAGAAGCATCCAAACCTGACCTTACAACCATTCCTTTATGGGTTGATCTAAATGGAGTTCCAGGACATCTCTTTTCTCAGAAGGACTTACGTTCTTCGGAGACACAATAGGCCGAACTGCAAGAGTTCATCATAATATACTATCATAGCGTATCACGATCAGAGGTACTGATATGAACATACAAGTTAGCTACCCCTGGTTTCCTCCTCCGTGTTTGTCTTTCCAGCAGTGGGGCCACGTAGCGAAAGAATGTGCTAAGAAAGAGGCAAACTTAAATGCCCCTCACACAGAAACGAAAGAAAAGAAAAAGAAGGACAAACATGTTGCTATTTAGGTAGCACAAACTAAAACAAAAGTAGGAGAACATAGTGCAGGAAGTGTTGTGAAGATAGACACGAATGCACCAGATGTAGGAGAACAGACTGTGAGAGAAGTCAACACTCAAACTGATAGTGAGAATGTCTCAACAGAAAACTTGTGGAAGGGTGTTTGAAAAGCTCACAGAGCTTCCCCACGACGTGAGAATCAGAAAAATGCATCGGAGCGGGACACACAAACTAGCTCTCCATCACGATACCAGATCCTAAATGACATGGAAGAAGGTAAGCTGGAGAGTAGTAGCTCTAATGAGGATGAGGTAGAATATTCTGATCCGCCTCAAAGAGAAGTAAAAATCAGTACTCAAGACGTTGGGAAAGAAAAGACCAACCCCCGTAACAAAGCAGGAGCAACTCACCAAGGCCAGAGTGAAAAAGAAGAATGTCAAAACAACCAAAAACAAAAACGCCTCCAACCGGAGGCACTAAATGATGATATCTCTTTATGCGTGGAATACCTAGGGCTTCAAAAAACGTGCAGCATCAATCATTTCGTTCTTGGGTTCAATCTTCTAATCCATCTTTTGGTTGGTTTCTTGAAACTCGTGTGCAAGAGAGTAATTGTGACATCATTTTAGCTACTACTTTTTCAGGTTGTAAGTATCTCAATAACTACGATCATTATCGACTTGGGAAAATCTGGGTTGTATGGTCCGACAACGTCAACGTTACAGTCCTTTACAAAAGTGCTCAAATCATAACTGTCTGGGTAACTTCTGTGACGGGAAAAGAGTTCCTCTGCTCCTGTATCTACGCTTCGAACTTTCAGAGAGAGAGATGACACCTTTGGGAATCTCTCATCCACAATAGTACTCAGTTTGCATCCCATGGGATGCCTTGGATAATCATGGGTGATTTAAATGAGACTCTCTCATCTTCTGAACATTCCACGGGTCTTAACCCTCGGCATCAAATAGGAATGCGAAAGTTTCAACATGCAGTCTCCACCTGTAGTCTTACTGACCTAACGTCACTGGAAAACACTTTCACATGGACCAACAGCCAACCAGAAAATCCCATTGCTAAGAAGCTGGATCGTGTTCTTGTCAATGACATCTGGCTTAACCGTGTGGAGTTTCAGATCACACTCACTGCAAGGTATTCTTGGGCTCTCAAACTGTGGGGAAGAAATGACCGTTTAAGTTTTTTAACTTCCTTGACGATTACCCAGACTTTGCCACCATTGTTGTTGAGACCTGGAACGAGACAGACCCGTTATACCACTCACTCTCTGCTCTTCATCTATTCCACCGAAAACTAAAACTTCTGAAGTCTGCTCTTTGGCTCATGAATAAGACTAAGTTTGGTGACATTCCTCTTCGCTCTAAGGAGGCTTTTCATAACTTGTGTGATAAACAAGAACAAGCTTTGGCAAATCCTGACACCACTACGTTCGAAGCTGTGGTAGAAGCTACATCGAGTTGGAACTATTGGGCTGGTATAGAGGAACAATTTCTCTTGCAGAAATACCGCATTACATGACTCAAGCTTGGCGATCAGAACACATCTTTTTTCTACAAGATTGTTAAAAGTAGAACATCGTATAATGCAATCAAGAAACTGGTTTTACCAAGTTGAGAAACTATAACAGACCCTGCTGCAATCAAGCAAGCTGATGCATCCTACATTGCGCAATTTCTTGGTCCATTTCTTGTTCAAACATCTCCTGCAATTGATGATATCCCCAACCTCTCTGAGCTTTTGGATTTTCGCTGCCTTGCAGACATTCCGGAGATCCTTGTTCGACCTATTTCAGTAGAAGAGATCAATAATGTGTTGTTCGCCATGCCACCAAATGAGGCTATGGGACCAGACGGATACCCTGTTAAATTTTATCGATCTGCTTGGCCCATTATCAGTAGCGACTTCACCATTGCAGTCTAGTCCTTCTTTATGTATGGGTTCCTACCGAAAGGATTCAATGCAACTTTTCTTGCTCTTATTCCAAAGATTCAAGGAGCTGAAATTTTAAAGGATTTTTGCTCTCTTACTGTAACATCCTATACAAGGTTGTTTCTAAAATCCTCGCCAATCGTTTGAAAGTCTCCTTACCAGAGTTGATTGAGCCGAATCAATGTGCGTTTGTTAAAGATGGCTTCTCCTAGAGAATGTATTGCTGGCCACAGAATTGGTAAAAATCTATCATAAGGACTCCATCGGAGCCCGCAGCGTTCTGAAACTCGATATATCAAAGACGTTTGAATCCGTAAATAGGTCATTCATTCTGGATACACTTCGAGCCATGAACATCCCGGACCAGTTTGTGAATTGGATCAACGTATGTCTCTACAGCTGCTTTCTCAGTGTCTATAAATGGTGAACTCGAGGGGTCTTTTCCTAGCACTCGTGGACTTCGTCAAGGCTGCGCACTTTCTCTGCATCTTTTCATCATTGCGATTAATGTTCTCTCATGCCTCATGAACAGAGAAGCCTCATCTGGTACTATTGGTTACCATCCTACATGTTCAGAAGTGAATCTTAGGTATCTCAGTTTCGCGGACGATATCATGATTTTCACAGATGGAAATATTGAATCCATGTGAGGCATTTTTTACAGTTTTGGACCAGTTCAAGCGCTTATCATGTCTCACTATAACCCTAGTGAAATCCTCTATCTACATGGTAGGAAGAATCAGCCAAGCCTTTCGTGATGAAGTTACTAGTATGGGAATACCTTTTGATACTCTTCCGGTTAGGTACCTGAGACTACCTCTCACGACTAAATCCATGACCCACACTGATTGCGAACCACTCCTTCATAAGATTAAAACATCCCTCCTCTCCTGGTCAAACCGCTCTCTCTCTCTCTTATGCTGGTCGGGCTACAACACATATACATTGTCATTGTAAGCATCATAAACTTCTGGTGCACAGTGTTTCGGCTTCCACAGAGGTGTCTCCACACCATCGAGAGCATGTGCAGCGCCTTCCTATGGTATGGATCCCCGAACTCAAACACCAAAGCAAAAGTTGCGTGGGAAGATGTATGTAAACCAAAGAATGAAAGAGGTCTTGGCGTATGTTGTATGGCTGATTCATCTTGGGTCTTTGCATTAAATTTGATATGGAGATTACTTACCAACTCGGGTTCGCTTTGGGTCGCTTGGACCAGAAGGACCTATTGTGAAATCGCTGTTTTTGGGATGACAGTGATAAGTCAACGGGATCATGGATATGGCACAAACTCCTCAAGCTTCGACAGGTGGCAGCAACATTTCTGCACTCTGAAATTCATAATGGCAAAGACACTCTGTTCTGGTTTGATAATTGGTTTGAGATAGAGAAGCTGGTAAACATTGCAGGTGATTCCGGCACTCAGGTCATGGGCATCCAACACTATGCAACAGTCGCTTCTGCAGCCTCGTCTGGAAGGTGGAACCTGAGGATATGTCGTAGTAATCACATACGGGCGATGATTACACACATCAACTCAGTACCAACACCAATAGAGGAGGCATGGAGTGACTGTTTGCTCTAGCGTCATGGAGAAAATGACTATAAATGTTGGTTCTCGTCAAAGAACACTTGCATCAGGTAAGAAGATAAAACCCTACAGTGGAATGTAGCAAGCTAATCTGGTTTTCCCATGTTGTTCCCTGCTACTCTTTCATCGTGTGGCTGGCCCTCCTCAACTAGCTCTCGATTGGTGACCACACTCAAGTATGGGGTGAGCTTCAGTAATGTCGACTGTGTGGTGAGCCTAACGAGTCCCGCGACCACCTCTTTTCGCATGTCCATACTCATACACGATTTGGACATACCTCACAGGTTCAATTTTACCAAGACCAAGTCCAGACTGGAGCATCACGGTCACCACAATGTTGTCACCTCGCAGGTCTACCACTGACTTTTGCCTTCTCCGACTCTCTTTCCAAGCTGTAATACACAGTGTGTGGATGGAACGGAACAGTAGGAAACACATTGGTGCTTACCGCACAGCTCAACAGCTCACGCGGTTCATAGACAAGACAATACGCAATCGCATCTCCTCGCTTCGGTCCAGAAACGTGGGGAACTGCAGCAACCCAATGATACGTTGGATGGGAAGAAACGAATTTTTTTCTCTTCACCTGATATGATTTTTCCAAACTTTTCAGATTTTTAGTATTGTGAATTTTTTTTCTTTTGTTGATAAATAAATTTCACATTTCAACAAAAAAAAAAGTGGAGATTGAAAATTAGTCCCATCATAATTATAAAGGATGTGCCCGTGTATGTTAAAAATTAAAATCGATTTAGCATCCCCTCACTAACTCAAGTTGACAATCATAATTACAAAATGTATTTTCCCTTATTCTAATTATTAACTTTGTTAACCACGAGGTTTCAAATGTAAAATTCAACAAATCTAATTTTTTTTAAAAAAAATCCCTTTTATTAAATTCCAAAAACATGAAACTAAGTCCAGTATCAAATATGTTTTCTCCACTTTAAATACCAAAAAATCTTATATTTCTATAGTAAGTTACTTTACAAATATCACACTTTAGATATTTATTTTCATTCAAATGTTCTTTTTGACATGTAATTACACTAAGTTACCGAAAAGAAGAAAGTAGAGGAAGAATTTTCCATTCAAATCATCCCTAGTGGGCTCAAATGGTTATTCATGGGTTAATAAGAAGTTTCTATCATAGTTATTCGGGATTAGATAGCATAAACACCTTTTACGAAGAAATTATCAGCTCTTTCTTGAGTTTTGGATTTATTGTGCCTACTTTTTAAAAAAATCTTATTTATTCTTGTTTCATGTTCTTCATTAATTGAAGATAGCGGTTGAGAAGTTATTAAAGAGTTAAACAACTTTAAAGTTCGTATATGATGTCTCTAGCAACGAACAAAGCTTTGATAGCTTTATCTCTAGATGAAGAAGACATACCGCTTGTTATGATGGAGCTTCATGGGTCTAGCTCAGCGGAAAAAAACAAACTAAGCTTGATAGGAAGGATTTTGAATCCGAAACGTTAAAAGATGTCTACGATGATTATGAAGATGCCTGGAAATGGCAGAAGGAAGATAGAGTTCGAGGACTACCTTTTATCTCAAGAACGTTTCCAGTTCATTTTCGTTAATGAATACGACTTGCTGGATGTGCTTCAGAGAGGAGTTTACACTTGGGATGAATGAATTATTTTGTTGGAAAGATGGGTTGTAAACCCCCTGAAGACTATCTACAATACATATCTCCTTGAGTCCAAACCAGGTACATTCCAGTAAACTACTACACCAAAGAAGCTCTCACTGCACTTGGAGAAGACGGTGGAGGTTTCTTTTGACCCTTCTAAGCCGGTCACTCAGAATTTTAATAGAGTTCTGGTTAAATTCAATGTAGCGGATATTTTTCGTAGTTCGAAGGAGCTCACGATGAATGGTGGTAAATCTGCAGTGATTCATTTCAATTATGCAAGATTTCAAAAAATATGCTTAAAGGTTGAATCATGAGAAGGATTTCTGGCCCTTGGTGGTGAGAAAGAGACAAGAGGAAGAAAAAAAGAGAAGATAAATTATCAATACAAGTCTGAGGAAAAAAGTTAGCTTTGTCTCCATAAAACATATTGTTTGAGATTTTGGAGGAGTAGCAAATGGGCTTGGACTCTATAACGGGCAGGTGGAAGATTGCCAAAGAAGTTTTGGAGGAAATGAGGCGATACATGATAGCTGATACAAGAGAGAGTCATGAGATCAAAGTAGACAAGATCCAGAAGTCGGTGAAGATGGTTGAAAAAGACTCCGTTTCTTAGTGTCTGGCCCTTAGGTTATAATCACCTCCGGTCTTTACAACAGAGCTGAACAAAGGGAAAGAAATTGTTTTTAACTATAGCAAAAACATGAAGGAGTCCAGAGCTTTGAGTGTGCAAAGTAACCCGAACAAACTCATGACATCAGCGTTTAAAGCTCATTCAAATAGGTCTTTTCGGTCTACTCCAGGATAGGAACTGATATGTTACAGGGAAGCTAGCTCGTAAAGTGTGGGTTCTTTCTCCTCTGACTATCCAACGGTGTTCAAGACAGAGGCCTTCGAGCCTTGTTCATCCTGGATAGTCAAGAAAAGACATGCTGTTAGGAAAAGACCCTCAAAATCTGTTAGGCAACAAAAAGGGAGACGAATGCTTGAGGCCACAAATAATGTTCTGAGTATCAGAGATATGGTAAACAAGTGATATGAAGCAAGAAGAGGAAGAGTTTGGTAGAGGAAGAAGATTTGATAAAAACAAACAAGGTTGTATGCCTAAAGGTGATCCCAAATGGGGGATTGCCCTCTTCCCAATGAGCTTCTTAAGCTGGAATAAGGCTTGGGGTGTCCTCAAGGCTTGACAATTCAAAGACTACAGGAACTACGTCAATATCATTTTCCGGAGATTTTATTTTTAATGGAATCAAAAAAAATGTCGGATTGTAGTTATAGTCCTTCAAGTTTGGTTAGGGTATGAGCGAGTACACACTTTGAATCTTGTTGGATATAGTGGTGGCCTTGCTTGTGGAAGAAAAACACCAATCTTTGTATTAAAAGTTCGGATAAAAACATCGTAGACTGTTTCGTGCGGTTTGAAAATTTTGCATTTTTCTTAACGTGTGTCTATGGTGAACCAGCTAATGACGGTAGAAGCGTTTTTGGGAACTTCTTAGCAGGATCAGCCTTGGGAGATCTGAACCGTGGAGCATAGTAGGGGACTTTAGTGAGATTCTCAACAACGAGGAAAAGTTAGGGTACCTAGAAGGCCAATGTTCCAAAGCAAGCCACATAAAGTGACCCCTGAGATGAATCGCATTCTCACTGGTAATTTCACTAAGGAGCAGGTTCGAGAAGCCATTTTTCCATTAAGGCAGAGAGCGCTCCAGGGCAGGATGGTTTGACGGGTCTTTTCTTTCAAAAGTTTTGGCGTGTTATTGGTGAATCGGTAACAAAGGAAATACAAGAAGTCTTTGAAAAGGGTCCCTTCTAGAGGATTGGACCTTCACTTTTTTTTGCCTTTTGCTGAAGGTGCCAAATTATGAGTTCATGGCTGATTTGAGGCCTATTAGTCTCTGCTCGGTGCTATACAAGATGGTGTTGAAAATTCTAGTCAAGAGTTTGCAACCTTTCCTGAGTGAACTTGTGTCAGTTAACCAATCGGCTTTTGTCAACGAAAGGCAAATCCAAGATAACATTATTATTGCACATGAGGCAGTACATGGGCTCAATTCACATTCAGTTGTTGCTGTTGAGTTCATGGCAGTGAAAATCGATATGTCCAAGTCAATGATAGAGTTGAATGGAGATATTTGAGCGCTTTGTTGAAAGCTATGGGGTTTTATGAGCAATGGATTGGTTGGATAATGATATGTGTGTCCTCAGTCTCCTTTGTGGTGCTTATTATTGATCAACCCTTTGGGTCAATCTCCCTCAGTGGAGGCATTCGGAAAAGAGATATGTTATCTCAGTTCCTCTCTTTTTTTGTGCCCAGAAGGTCTATCTCATGTGATGAATATGGCAGAAAGGAACGACCTATTAAAGGTTTGAGCTTCTCCGAGATGGGTCCATCAATTCATCATTTTTTCTTTGCTGATGATAACTTGTTTTTGTGCCAAGCTTCTGCTCATCAATGTAGGAATTTAAAAAAAAAGATTCTAGACTTTTATGGAGAGGCTAC
>JABAYD010069831.1:0-17053 GCA_014822095.1 Diplotaxis tenuifolia | reverse complement strand
ACTTAAATTGTGCTATTATACATTCCAATTTTTTTTAGTTTCCTACAATAGCAGTTCGGTAAAACGAGCTATCGTCTTGTGCTATCAATGAGGACTTTTTTTGTAGTGTCTTTTTGAGGTTGTTCATTATGGTTTTGTTTGCAGCTTCTGCTTTTCCGTTGCATTTCGGGTATCGTGGACTTGTTGTTTTTAATTTTATTTTCTATTTTTCGTAGGCAGTGAATTCTTTAGATATAAATTGCGAGTTGTTATCAGTTATTATTTGTATGGTAGTCTGTGTCAGCATACGATGTTTCTCTAAACGAATTTGACCACCGTGTCTTTCGTTATATAGGAAACGCATCGGCTTCGATCCACTTAGTAAAGTAATCAGTTAATACCGGGAGGAAGCGCAGTCTCTTCGTTCTGGAAGGGACTAGTGGTCTGACTATGTCCATGGATCACTTCATGAAGGGATACGGTGACGATACGACGAAAGTTTTTGAGTGGACTGGTGTATCATCGGTGCGTGTCGTTTGCATTTATCGCATTTTAGCGAGAATTGCTCGCAGTTGTCGGCGATATTTGGCCAGAATTATCCGTGTTTCTTGATTCTGATGGCCAAGGATTTTCCGCCGGAGTGACTCCCGCAATATCCGTCATGAGTTTGCTTTAATACTACGAAGGCATCTCTAGGGGAGACGCACATCAAATAGGGCTCTCTTAGACTTCGTTTGTATAATTTTTCTTCCATGATGCAGTAGCGCGAGCTTCGGGCTTTAACTTCCTAACCTCCCCTTTCTCTGCGGGAATCTCGCCCTTGCTGATATAAGTGTATATCAGGATCCTCCAATCTGGCCTGCTTTCGAGCTCTTTTTTGAAGATCGCATGTGCTTCGGTATTGGGCTCATGGTCGGCCTCCTCAAGAGAGGTCGGTGAAGTTCCTGCCCTTCCTGTTCGAGGGGTGGCTGTCTGGCTCCTTGTTTGTCTTCTCAAAGTACCGATCTCATCATCTTGAGAGGTTTCATCGAGGGTGTTTCGTTCTGCATTCTGGGCACATATCCGGTGGTGGATATCCTCGTTAATCTCTTTGCGTGGAATTTTTATGCTAGGTTTCTCGATTCCCTCTACTGGTATTACTCTCCTGAGCGTAGGGATTGAAGCCAAGGCTAGTGCAGCAAGGGCGTCGGCCACGTGTTCTCGCCTCGAGGTATCTTCGTGAGTTGGAACTTGTCGAATTGTTCTGTGAGATCTCGTAAGACCGCAAGGTAAGCTTCCATTTTTTCGTTTTTTGTTTTGTACTGTTCATGGAATTGGCTGGTCACTAGTTGTGAGTCGCTGAAGGCGCTTATTTCTCGAGCTCCTACACTCTGAGCGAGCCGTAGTCCGACGATAAGGGATTCCTATTTGGCTTCGTTGTTTGAGGTATTAAATCCCAGACAAAATGATTGTTCCACTATTTCTCCAGGTGGAGACTCGAGCTGTATTCCGATTCCTGATCCTTGCTTCGAAGATGCTCCGTCGACATGTAACTTCCATTTTGTCGAGCTCGTACCCGGACTATTCTCTTTGGAAACAAGCTTGACGACGAAGTCGGCTAGGACTTGGGCTTTTAAACTTGGTCGAGGTTTGTATTCGATATCGTACTCGCTGAGTTCGATCGCCCATTTTTCTAGTCTTTCTGACTGGCTGGGGCTATGGAAAACGGTTCGTAATGGTTGGTCCGTCATTAACACGACCGAATGTGACTGGAAATAGGGCCTCAGTTTTGTCACAACTGCTCCGACTGCCATAGCCAATTTTTCCATTACGGGGTATCTTGTCTTGGCGTCGACCAGCGATCTACTTGCGTAAGAGATCGGTTTTTGCTCCCCGTGTTCTTCTCTGATTAGTATGCTACTGACTGTGTGTTTCAAGGCTGCTACATATAGGAGCAAGGCTTCTTCTTCGATTGGTTTTGATAACACGGGAGGTTGGCTTATGTAGGCTTTTAGCTCGCTCAGGGCTGTGTCGCATTCTTCGTTCCCTTCGAATTTTTTGTTCCCCTTGAGGAGCTTGTAGAACGGCAGGCACTTGTCGGTTGATCGTGATATGAATCACTTTAATGCTGCTATCTTTCCGGTAAGCCGTTGCACTTTCCGGATTGACCTTGGAGATAGGGTATCTATGAGTGTTGTGATCTTCTTTGGGTTGGCTTCGATCCCCCTATCGGTTACCAGGTATACGAGGAATTCCCCGGAGGGTACTCCGAAAGTGCATTTGGTCGGATTTAATTTCATTCCAAATTCGTTAAGAATTTCAAAGCATTCATGAAGTTGATAGACGTGGTCGTTCACTTTTTTGCTGATTTAACTAGCAAGTCGTCGATGTAAACTTTCATCGTTTTGCTGAGTTGTTTAGCGAACATCTTGTTTATTAGTCGTTGGTACGTGGCTCCCGTGTTCGTTAATCTGAATGGCATCACATCATAGCAGTACGTACTACATTCCGCGATAAAGCTCGCCTTCTCTTGATCGTCGGGGTTCATGAGAATCTGGTTATAACCAGAAAAGGTATCCATGACTGATAACAACTCATGACCAGCCGTGGCCTCTACCAAGCGGTCAATGTGTGGTAACGGGAAGCTATCCTTTGGACATACTTTATTGAGGTCGGTGAAGTCGATGCAGAATCTCCAACACCTGTTTTTCTTTTTAACCACAACGGGGTTGGCGATCCAGTCGGGGTACTGAACTTCACGGATCGAGCCATTCTTCAATAGTTTATCGATCTCGTCGTTCTGGGGGGGGCAGTTTTCTTCATTTCTGTTTGACTGGTTTGTGCGTGGGATCGACGTTAAGATGGTGAGATGTTATCAATATATCGATCCTGGGCATATCGGCGGCGGACTAGGCGAATGTCTTGGCGTTTTGTCTCAAGAAGGATAGTAGGTTACGTTTTATCTCGGGTGAGAGATCGTTCTCAAATATTTACGCATTTATCAGGAAACTGTTCGTCAAGCGGGATTGCGCTCGAGAGGCCCTCTTTAGGGATCTTGATCGCTTGACTTCGATAGGTCGAGGAGGTCATCCCTCGTGGGGAAAATTTCTTAAATTGCGCCATGTAGCACGCTCCCGACTTCTTCTGGCTGCAATTGATCATTTTTCTCCGGTGGGTGGTATGAATTTCATGCACTGGTGATAAACGGATGGGACTGCCCGCATCTTATGCAACCAAGGTCAGCCCAGAACCATGTCGAACTGTATAGGACAATCAACTAAGGCGAATCTGACTTCTATTTCTAGATCATGAGTTTTTGTTGCGACCGATACGGTCTCTTAGAATCACATTCATTTCCGTCGAAGTCAATATGAAGGGTCATTTCTCGACTGAGCGTGTGTCGAGCTCGATCTATTAGTCAAAACGTATCTTGTGGGAGGATGTTATCGGCACTTCATGTATCTATGAGAGTTTTGTTAGCGTAATCCCGGCAAGGTCGATGGTGATGATTAGAGTGTCATCGTGCGGCATATCGAGCTTGGTGACTTCGTGTTCGTGAAAGGTGACAGTTTTTATCCGATTGAGGGTTTCTTTTGTGGCGTGTTTTTCATCGTCCCTTGCTAATCGTCGGATTTTCGTGTAGGGGATTATTTCTTGAGAGAATTTCTTCCTCTTAGACGAGGTTATGTTGTTATCGTGGGATGGGCGAGTCTTGCCGGATGAAGTCGCTGTATCTGGTTCCGATGAATCTCGATTAATTGCTTCTCTTTTGGTGTGCTTGGGTCGGGATTGATCTGGATCCATAGTCGTGCTTAGAAATCCTAGATCGGGTTCTTAACAAGGGCGTTTTTCCTTTATCTTCCCCACAATCGGCGCCAAAATGTAGATCCTAAAATCCACACTAACGATTTAATAGTGATTATGGGTTTAATATAGGGAAAACAAAAGAAGTGGGCAACGATGCTCTCATAACACAACGATATAATCGAAAATCGGTTGTCAAAAATGGACTTTATTGATAATGGATTGATTACAAAGAGTTTACTTACGATCGAAATGAAATAACAATGATATCGAACTCAAGAGGAAATGTGAGAGGCGGATGAGGTCGATCTTTGTGTGTGTGTAAGCTTTAGGGTTTTCAACGTGTGCTCCTCTCTCGGTTCTTCTTCTTTTGGTAGTAAATCTCTAGCTGATTCTTCTCAACTGCCCCCGCGATCTTCGGGACCTCGACTTCGGCGTCCTTCTCCCTCGTCTCGGGCTCGTCTTCAGTGCGTCTCTACGCTGGCTTGGGCCTTCCCATGGTTTTCATAGACTGGCCCTGACGATAGTCCCGACGCCGTTTGTCTCCGGTATGGGCTTGCCTTTGTCAACAGGAAATAGGCCCGTCTTCCCGATGTTGGAATTGGGTCCAACAGACGATTTCAGTTGTGTTTCCATCAGAGGAAGCTATAGATATGGTGGTTAGGAGAGGTCTGTGGTCGTATGCGGATCGTATGCTGGTCCTCCAGAGATGGACCCTTATGATGGATATGGAGATGCTCAATTACATTCCATTCTGGATCCAGATCAGATGTATTCCTCTTCAGTACATGAACCGCCCAGTGGTTGTCAACATTGCTAATGTCCTTGGTGAGTATATCCATGTGGATTATATTGAAGAGAATGGTATCAGATTGGAGTTTGTGAGAGTTTGTTTGAACTGGAATGTGAACAAACCACTTAAGTTCCAGAGAAATTTGCAGTTTGTTGTTGGAGTCAACACTCTCCTCAGAATTCAATATGAGAGATTACAGGGTTTTTGTGAAACATGTGGTATGATCACGCACGACTCTGGTGCTTGCTTGATTTTGAATGGAGGTGGTGGCTAAAATGATGATGATGATAGTGGTGGTGAGGAGACAAAGGTAGATATGGTCCCAAACAGAGGTGTCATCATTGATGAGATCAATGAGGAAGCTAATCAAGAAGCAGTTGTTGCAGTTCCTGGTGGAGAAGGGCAGAATGTGAAGGCTCAAATTGAACCTGAAAACCCGATCCAGGAAGAATATGAAAGACATATCAGAGCTTGGGAGGAGGAAAACGATGATGATTACCTTTGGAGTGGAGATGCCAAGCAGACGATGTTTCAAGTGAGATGGAATCAGGAGAATGTATAATCCGCTTTACCCTCATGGTCAACACATACTGAGGGAAAGTGCACGTGACGTCATTCTCAAGAGGAAAGCATGGTTATCGTCTACTGCTGATAATAATGAGAAGTTTCATAAAGGTGAATTCAGTGAAACTAACAGAGTCAAGCGCCAGAAAGGGCGTGTCAGTGAGTAGAAAGAGGTGATTGTAGCTTCAGAGGAAGCATCAGTGGAATCAAACAACGTGAGGGCGCGGTGGGCCCTGAACCACCACTTCCACCATAAGGACACCCTGCTGAAACTTTCGAGGGCTTGGCACAAAGTCGACGGTTCGACGCCTGAACGAGATATGTTGCAAGTATCTCCCGGACATTATGTGTTTGTCAGAAAATAAATAGCAAGATGACAACGTGCGTGATGTGGGAGCTCAATTGGGTTTCTCTAGTTCTGTTATTATACTACCAGTAGGAATAAGAGGTGGCCTTGTCATTTATTTCCAGCAATTAGTTCAGTTAAATGTCATTAGTCATTCTTACCACCTCATATATTTTAATGTTGGTTTTAATGAAATGGTTTTCAATTTTTCATTTGTGTATGGTCACCCCGACCCACCTCTCAGATATCATACTTGGGAAAGATTGATTAGGTTTAGTATATTACGAAGGGATCAACCATGATTTTTTTTACGGAGAGGGAGGAACCATCTAGGATCTTCCGGTTTGATAGTCGTATGATGAGTAGAATGGTTTTACAGATGCTGTTAGAAGAGGTTGGAGTGGTTCAGGTCAGACACAATTCCCTACAATTGCCTTTAACTCAGAAATTAAGTAACTGTAGGCAACAAATCTTCCGGTGGAAAAGAGATAACCGTAATAATGCATAGGAACGGATTGAACTTTTAAGATTTATGCTGGATAGAGCTGTAAACTCAGCCACTGTTACTCAACAACGGAGATTAGAGATTAGAGAAGAGTTGAACCAAGCTTACATAGATGAGGAGACATTTTGGAAGCGGAAGAGTAGAGTCAATTGATTGAGATCAGGAGACCTTAATACAAGGTACTTTCATGCTGTCACAAAAGGGAAACGGATCAGGAATACTAACTCGATCCTAAATGACACGGTGTTATTCACACAGGTCATAAGGAGATATCTCAGGTTGCAACTACTTACTTCAAAGATCTGTATAAGTCAGAAGGCTCGAATCCCACACAATATGAAAAAGTCTTTTTTGATTTTCAGAAACGAGTTACTGCAAAGATGAACGAACACCTTGCCAAGATGGTTTCTGAGGAGGAGGTGTACAAGGCTGTTATGGATATAGGAGAACACAAAGCACCATGGCTAGATGGATTTACTGCAGTGTTCTTTCAAAGTTACTGAGATAATATAAAGGAATATCTTATGAAGGAAATCACCACATTTTTTATACAGGGCATTTGGTTTAGAAGATTAGTCATACCAACTTATGTATTATACCTAAAGACCTATCCTCCGACTGAATGAAAGAGTTCTGACCTATTGCCCTCTGCAATGTCTCCTATAAGATTATTACAAATGTCCTGGTGAACATGTTAAAGCATCATCCTGGTAAAATTATATCTGAGAATCAAAATGTGTTTATTCCAGGTCGTATGGTATCAGATAATATTATGGTTGCGCATGAAATTTTCCACTGTTTGAAGGCTAGGAAACAACAGTCTACTTCTTATATGGCAGTGAAAACAGATATTACTAAAGCATATGATCAGTTGGAGTGGAAGTTTTGATAGTGTTTGGATTCATTGGATAATGGAGTGTGTCATTGCGGTCAGATTATTCAGTATTAATCAATGGTACTCTTGAGGGTCTTATTACGCCAGCTAGAGGGCTTAGACAAGGATATGCATTGTCCCCTTACCTCTTCATCTTATTCTTATGTGCTGAAGTATTATCTCATTTAATGACTAAAGCTATGAGGGATAGATCTTTGATGGGTGTGAAAATATCGATCAATGCTCATGCGGTTAATCATTTTCTTTTTGCGGATGATTATCTGTTTTTCTCTTTAGCAGATGTGAAAGCAGCCAAGTAGCTTAAAAGTATCTTCAGGATGTATGAGGAGGTATCAAGTCAAGCCATCAATCTTACTAAGTCATCAGTTACATTTGGAGCAAAGGTTAATGCTACGGTCAAAACAAGGATGTGAAATTTATTAGGTATACACAATAAGCGTGGGATTGGAAAATACTTGGGCTTGCCATAACAGGTGGGGAACAAGAACAGTGAGACGTTTGCAAATATCATTGATAAAGTGAAAGCAGTGACTCAAAGTTGGAAGAGAGACATCTCTCTCACGGTGGGAAAGAAGTCTTGCTCAAAGTCATTGCTGTTGCAATGCCAATCTACTCTATGAACATCTTTCGCTTACCAAAAGATATATGTTCATAGATTAATGGAAATCTTGCGAAGTTCTGGTGGGGATCAGGTGATAACAAAGGACTCCATTGGTATACTTGCAATCGTGTTAGTGTACCGAAGAGGGAGGGAGGACTTGGTTTTAATGATTTGGAAATTTTTAATCAGGCGCTACTTAGTAAACATGTATGGAGAACTTTGCAACATCATAATTGCTTAATGGCTCGCATGCTTAAGGCAAGATACTTTTTGGATCGAGATATTTTGAAGGCCAAGATTAAAAGGAAAGCTTTGTATGCTTGGAAATCCATCTTATATGGACGTGATTTAATAGTTCAAGGTCTACGATATATCATTGGTGATGGGTCTTTTGTAAGCATGTGGACGGATCCGTGGATACCAGATCACCCACCTTTACCACCACGGGCTAGAGGGGATACTATTGAAGAAGAGAACGTGAATGAATACTTTGATGTGAACAGATGCCAATGGAATGAACAAAAGCTTCGAGAATTTGAAATTGCAGACGATGTTGAGAGGATTATGGCTCTAAGAATCACTCCAATGGTAAAGCATGATCTGATGGGATGGCATTACAATGAAGATGGATTTTATACTGTTTGGTCTGGGTATTAGTTAGGTACTCATCTACCAACTAATAACCCACCGATACCAATTAATGGATCTGCAGAGTTGAAACACAAGATTTGGAAAATGAAATCTCCTCAGAAGCTAAAACATTTCTTGTGGAAGACGTTCTCTCGTTGTTTGGCGACTGGAAGCAATCTTAAGAGGAGACACATTACTTTGGATGATCAGTGTAGAAGATGTTGTAATGCAGTTGAAACTGAAGCACATCTTCTATTTAAATGTCCTCAACATATGGAGAGTTTCAGGTATATCAAATATGTTTATTAATAGTACATCTACAACTCTAGAAGAGAAAGTCGAGGCGTGTCTACAATGTTCATTGTCCTCCCAACTTAGTCATTTTCAAGATTTACCATTGTGGATTCTATGGAGGCTTTGGAAGAGCATAAATGTATTGGTCTTCCAACTAAAAGGCATCCATTGGAGATCAACGTTAAGGTATGCACAGGAGGATGCAGAAGAGTGGAAACGGAGCGATGTGTTGGAAATAAACAGGTCTAGAGGCAATGGTTATGGAAGAACAACTGCAGTCTGTAATGATTTGAAGTGGGTGAAGTGTAATACGGATGGAACCTTCCATCATGCAAGGAATGACAGTATGGCTGGTTGTGTTATTGGAGACGATAATGCAGTTTATAAAGGATCGACTCAGGCTAGGGGAAGATGAGTTCATGACGCTTTGGAGAGTGAATTGCAGGCAGTTCTAATGGCTTTACAACATTGTTGGAGTTTGGAATATCGCAATAGTGTGGTGGAAAATGATTGTCAAAAGGCAATAAAAATACTAAACCACTAGAGATTGCACTTTGGATACTATAATTGGATCCGAGACATCACAAAAAAATCACAAAGATAATTTTGATACTAAAAAATATTATTTCCTTCCAAATATGATTTTAAACAGTATAAATATTGATATGCGTTAGGAGCTTCAAAAAAAATAGCTCCTTATTAATAATCTCTTTATTTTTAATATGTTTTAAAAATAAACATATAACTAGATTTTGACCCGTCCTTTCCAAGGACGGGTATATTTATATTTTAATTTTTTGCTCGAACTTTTTTTTTGTAATCATGTCTGTATTTTTATTTGTAGAAATTTAATCAAAAATCTCAATTTTTTTTTTGTAAATAACACTTAGACTAATGAGTAATTATATACTATTTCAGTTTATATATAATCATTCTCAGATATTATATTATTATGATTTTTAAATAAACTATGGTCTAACTTATTCTTTTATCGTCTTTAATATTATTGTAGTTGGAATGAATAGTTAGCCAAATCAAAGAAATGGCTGGTTTTGTAATCAAAGAAATGGCTGGTTTTGTAATTAACGTGTAGACAGTTATTTTATTGTTGTAAGACAGTTACTATAATTATTGTGGTACAATTCTTTTTACACAGCACGATGTATTTCAGTTGATTAAAGATGCAAGTCCAAATGGTTAATTATCATTATACCATTAATAAAGGGTAAAAGTTGTTTGAAAAATCAGTGGCATTTTAAGTAATATGCCATGGGTTTATAAGGGTAATTGTTAACAATGATTCTGTATTAATAATATTGATTTGATAAATGTTATGAAAATATATGCACATTTAAGCGATAAATAAAGATAACTTTATTTACTTAATTAGAATCAAAACTAATTGTATACTTCAATTAAAATTTGAAAGAATATATGTTACTCAATATACACCACAACAAGAGTGACTCAACTCATTCAATTTACTTGTAAAATCAAATATATAAGAGCATATAATTTTATAATATTCTATTTATTCTTTTACATATAAATTACATAATGACTGAAAACATATTAATAAAGAAGAATAAAATATTAATCAATAGTTTAAAAATATTTCTTTTGTAAAATTTATATATATGTATGAGACTTGAAAATATTATCGCTATATAATTTTAGATCAAACACATCAGTTTATTTTTTATTCCATTATAAGCATAATATATATATTGTTATACATAATCTTACTAAAAATATATTTACAATCTAAAACAACAATATACCTAAATGAAAAATAAAAAATTAATCAAAACTTTAATATATTTAACATAAATATATTATAATTGAATTCAAAAAAATATATGTAATCCAATATAGCCAAATGATAAACAAATTGGATGTTGACCCAAAACAAACAATAGGTCCGACTAGATATAACATATATACACAAAATCATATGTATAACTAAAATAATATAATATTATTAATATAAATTATATATATATATATATATATATATATTATAAACTAATTTAAAGAGTAGTTTTTGACTACTGATGCCATATTCTCTACAAATTGTATTTCATTCAAATTAACTTGCCTCTTTTGTCATAACTATCTACATACCTTTTTAAAGTTGATTTTTCAAACCCAACTTTGTATATGTTAAACTTTTTTTCTTCAAGATATCCTTTGTACCAAAATATACACTATTTCAATAGATATTATTTGTTGTGATAGTATAACCATCCACTTGGTTTTCTATTTCAGCCATGCTGACTTGCAAAACTGTTATATACATGTTAGTTTCAGTCAAATGGGTATGATCTTTTTCGTTGTATAGCTTTGTCAATCTCGTTACGACATTCATTAGCAACATTAAGATGTGTGTCAGTCTAGTGAGTCATCATGTCACACTTGTCACTTTAGCCTTTGAACTCTTTTTTTAAAAATTATTTGAGGCTAGTGAAATTTTTAAACAGACCATTGATTTTTTATTTCATCTTATGCAAAACTACTTTGCATAAAACAACTTATAATATTCAAAACCGAATAAAATTTAACTATTTGTATTCTCTAGAGAAAACATATGTTATTGTTCTTGAGTAGTTATCTAGTTTCACTATAGTAAAAATAAAACAATTTTCATGCCATGTAAAATCGTGTTTCATCGCTTTTGTCCATCACTAGCTTGTTCTCTTATAGCTTTTCTCATTCATGAGACAATCTGATAACTATCAGAACTTGGCTCAATCACATGTGACGACCACTACCAAACTATATATGGTGTGTTAATTCACTAATATGTAACGAATATTACCTCCACCACAACCGGTGTAAATAGAGTGTAGAAATTCAGATAAACATCAGAGTTCTAATTATATAAAGACAAATCTTCATAGCACTTTTCAAAGTTTATGTCACAAAAATAACTCTCAAAAACTAAAATGACCAAGATAACATTTTTTATTTTTTTAAGTTTTTTTAATTTTTTCAAATTGGAAACCCTTTCCCAAAACTCCACTCCTCAACTCTAAACAAAAAAAAAAGTATAGGATTAGTTAATCCAAGGATAAAAATGAATAATTTACAAAACATTTTATTGCTATTTTTGTCATTTTTATTTTTAAGTGGTATATTTATGAAAAAACATTTTTTAGTGCTATTTTTGTCTTTTTCTCATTATTTATATAACACACATGATCATGTATGCGGAGCATTCATAAGATGGGATATCGAGTGGTTATTTATTGTCATGCTATATGTATTAGTCAATCCTTAAGACGAATCAGAAATATAAATATATTCTCATATACATATTCAATATATTTGTTCAAATTACTAATTTTATGATAATCGTACTCAATATTTTTTTTGACATCAAACTGTTGATCTATTACTCAATATTAAATGTGTTCAAAATACAAACAGCTATATTAATATGCCATTCAACTTTTTATGTGCACAATCGCATATTTAAAAAAATAATAATATGAATAAATTTCAATAAAAATTAGATAAATATTTAAAATTAATAAGTTCTAATATAACTTACTTTAGAAACTTCAAAATCTAGAAATTAACGCAAATTAATTCTCTATAATAATTTAGATCTCTTTATTCCAAAATTAGAAAATAAATCAAGAATAACAAGCAAATAAGAGCACCATCAGACTTAGATGATTATTAAATAGAAATATTTAAAATAACCATCTAACCGGCTAAACCAGACCATGCCGTAAGTGGCTGTGAACTTCTCTATTGTTTTTCCACAAAATCAATGCAAATAAAGATTCTCATCAACAGATCTTAATTTTTTAAATGAAAAACCACTTGCCATTTTTCAGGGAAGTTTTAACAAATAAAGTCCATGACGAGAACAATACTGAAAATTAGCAAAACACAAAATTAGTGCAGACAATTTTTACTATTGAACAAGCTGAAATATTTGATAATTTAATTAATAATAATAAACCAATACTATATCAAGCAAACACATCTTGACAAGTCAATTTCTTTTTCATAAATCAAACTCAGTTATTACTGACATTTTGTTGAACAAATTCAACAAGTATCTGGCCATGTAAAAGCTTATATTCTATGAATGCAACATAACACAATAATTTGCATATGGTTAAGAAGAATATCACCTATTTTGTGGAAATCCTCATGCAAGAGTTCGATACTGCGAGGGAAACATTATTAAATGGGTTTAGAGCATGATCCACTCAATCAAGCCCTTTTGAGAGGTGTTAGAAGGTAATCGCTTTTACAATTATTTATTTATGTGAGATTCAATTTTCATGAATTAAATGTCTGTTTGTTGTTCATGCATATGTGTCAACAAGACCAGAAAAGAGACTTCGTTAACCAAGACACATAAATGCTCATCAGAAGGTAAGAACATGTATTCACTATAAGGCTTCATCAGACTTATTTTCTTCTTTCCTCGTGGATTTTGTTTGGTTTCGATGTTTTGTTTGTGATTGTAGTTTTTGTGATTTCTTTGCAAGTTGTGATTTCTTTCTGACTTATCTTCTTGATGTTCATGAGTTTGGTTTCTAGGTTTACTAGGTTTATCTTTCTGACATCTTTATCTTTTAATTATGTTTCTTAGTTTTATCTTGACTATTATTCTCTTTTTGTTGATTATTTGTTATGTCTAGTATGAGATTCTTTATACAAAGAATGATAATTTTTTGTTCCCTTTTGTTTCATGTTCTTGGTCCGATTCTTTTCATTTGTTGTGAGTGGTTAATATTAATGTTCCATTTTATATCTATCAATATTCTTTTGGTGGCATTGGTTTAACTAACTTTGTTACGTATGGTAATAAACACGTGGATATGATTGGTGGATTGTTTCCTTTATTAGATTAGACCATTTAACAAATGCATTTCATCTTCTTAATTGCATGGGTTACTCAGTTGATTGTACAAACCTTGCGCTAAACTTGTTTATTCCATCAGCTACAATACATGGTTGTTTACGCTAGGGTATTATGTGTCTTATATGGTTGTCAACACTTACTTTCACCTTTTTGAATCATGTAATATATGGGCGGATATGCAGTTTAACTTTAACCTACCAATTGGTGTGGTAATTATAGTTTCCATTTATTATTTACAGGTTTTGAATATATTCTACTTATCTATTTTACGGTAGGATATATCAGCTACTAATTTGTATGATTATATTATGACTTATCTTCCTCTTTTCTCATGGGATTGGCTTCGTTTTGAGGTTTTGTTTGAGATATATGTAGTTTCCATTGTTTCTCTGTAGGTTGTAATTTTCTTCTAATTTATCTTCTTATTTTCATGAGTTCGTTTTTTAGGTTTACTCTGTTACATTTCTTCCAATTTTTTTACTTTAACTCTATTCATCACTTAGTTTTTTTTTCTAGACTATTATTCTCTTTTTGTTGTTTATTTGTTCCATCTTGTGGGTGATTCTTTATACGACGAATGATAATTTTTTGTTCCCTTTTGTTTCCTGATCTTGGTCCAATTCTTACCATAAGCATTCTTGGATGCTATCATATATTGTATGTTTCTGGTTAATATTTATGTTCCCTATTAGATATATACTGTATATATATCAATGTTCTCATGGTGGCATAGGTTTAAATAATTTTGGTACGTATGGTAATAAACAGGTGATATGATTGGTGGATTGTTTCCTCTGTTAAATTAGTCCACTTAGCACATGCATTTCTTCTTCCTTTTTTCTTTTTTTTTAGTACATGCATTTCATCTTCTTAATTGTATGAGTTACTCAATTGATTGCACTAACCTTGTTTATATATTTGTATGTTTTCTTACTTTTCCCTGGTACTGTCCTCTGTTATTTTCTGTATTAATCAATCATCTATATAATGAGGCACTTTTGCCTCTCCCGCAAGCAGCCACGTCAGCACGTATGTGGGCTTTACCTCGCTGGTTTTTTTAATTTTGTCCGTGGAATTTGAAATAACGTGTTATTTGATATGTGAGATGGCCTTCCAAACATAAATTAAAGAAAAGGCACAATATTCTTATTTGGTTCATAAGCTTTCTCTTTAATGGAACTTTTTCGCCGGTTTCGCCTACACAAATTGACGCTTTGAGTATCTATGAATCAGTTTGTATTCTCTACCTTTACATCTCCTCTTCTTTACTCTACTCTGTTCATCATTAATGGTTTGTAATCGTATCGTAACCCTTACGTAATTCCTACTTATATATACTTAACCTTAGATAGAGGAGTCCTTCATCTCAAAAAATCTCATCGATTCCTCTACCCGGCGCAGCTTATAACATCTCCGCAAAAATATCTGCTTCTGATGAGTCAAAATTCAACCTTCGGTTCTCTCCGTGTTGGCCGTTGGTCGCGCTTCTAAGGTTCTTGGAACATCAAGAAAACGCAAATTTATGGGAATCACTCTTTTCTTCCTTAATGAAAAGGTAAAGACATCTTTGATCCACCACCACCTATCTATTAGATCAATCATCTTTTATCTATTAGAACTGTCTTTAATCGATTACATAACTATTTGTTCAATTATGTGATCTATTTCAACTTGCATAGTTCCATGATCCACAACTTCATACCCGCTGGTCGAGCCACGATTGTAAAAGTCGAGCGGTTTGAAGTTGGAAGCTGCACTAACAGATAAGTGGTGATGTGAATTGGTAAAATAGGTCTGAGCGAGAGGTACTTTAAGGAAACCTTGGTCGCTGCCGCCATGTCACCGATGGATGTTGCAAAAGCCGAAAGGTGAGAACTTTGCGATTCTTTTGTTGATTAATGGATTTCTCTAGTAGTTCTGTTTGTTCAGCTAAGGACGTCTTGGCTGAGGAAAACGCCGAGAATATGTTACTGATGAAGTTGGTGAGATTGAGATCTTGAGCCAACTTGATTACCATGTGAGATTCTTTCTTCTTAGTCGTTTGTGTTTATATGACACTATATATGAAAGGTTTCAACATTAGCTGTAGTTATGTGACTGGGATCATAATTTCATTTGTTTCTGATAAGATTGTTCAAGGATATGGCCTGAAGCGAGAAAGAAGAGAAGTTATTACTAAATGCAATCTTTCACAAGGATAGGGCTTCAATAGCAAAACGTCTGTCTGTTCCAGGTTGGGAGAGTTTATAAGTCAGCACACACACACGATAACTTAAACCATCTTTCTAGACAGAAAACTGGAAAGTTTATTGAATTTGACTCAACCAGAGAGTTGGTCCCCAAATACAATGTACAAGACTACAAACATGTTTCCCCCCAGCAACAAAGTTGAACGCTTTTATGAGATTTTTCTTCTTCCTAGGGTGAGAGAGGATAGTAGAATCCACAAAAAGCTACATTTTTAGTCTTTACCAATCTTTGAAAAAGGCACTCTTCAAGCCCATGGGATTATTCTGTGGGATTATCCTTTTGTTCTTCTCCTTTTGTGACTTTTCTCAAGATAATTTGCATATTTTTGTTAGCTTGGAACATGTACCATCCCTGAAGTTGTTATTGTAGGGAGCATAATACAGAAGTTCCTATTCCTGAATATTTGTCAAGGTATCAAGGACTTACCTTTGTCTTTCCAACGGTTTTGCCAAATTTTTGAACACATAAAACAAAAGTATTCATGTTCGTGAACTGCAGTGTCAGCTTGGTATGTGTGTGTGTGTGTCAGAGGTGGAGTTTCTTGGCACAAGAAGGTAAATGCAGCCTATACCTTACACATGTACATATGCAGGTTACTAATATATGTTATATCTTGCGCCCTTTGTTAATTACACTGTGTTTTTGTTTGTGGGTGTGCAGTTTCTTCATAAAAGCTATACCGGAGAAGATATATGTGCTGGCTCATCTAGCAATTGATGCGGTTGCTGCTCACTTCTTGAGATTTCTTAAGGAGACAAAAGTTATGCTCGTCATCTTTTGTAGCCTCTCTGTAGCTTGAAAGAGTCTCTGGAATTTGCAGCTTTACCCGTGTTTGGTTATTTTACTTAGAGAGATTCATATATTTAGCTTACATCTCAATGTCGAACCCATCACCGAAATAATTAAGTAATTTTAAGAAAAACAATTCTTCAGTTTAAACCCATTAAGGAAAAAAAAACCAGCATGTTATCACTAGAGTTTAACTTTTACTTTATTTGAAATATTTGTCTTAGAACAACACAAGTAACGAAAACTTTAAATTACCAAAAAATACAAATAAATACAAAGTTTGGAATAGCGAATCAAAGTTTCAAGTAAACACCACAAACTAGACTAATATGCTTTATCATTAAATCCCATTAAGTTTACTTCTCTTGTCTGGTATGATGTCTTTCATTGGTATGTTAATTATTAGACACAAGGTTGTCCCACATCGGTTGGAATAAATCCTAAGCAATATATAAGATAGATGGACCACTCCACTAATCACCAATTAGTTTTAAGTTGGAAGCCCATCTAACTTAATATGGTATCAGAGCCAGGTTTGACGAAGATCTGCAAGAAGACCAAAATACCCTCAAGATGAATGAAAAGGGATCCTTCAAAAGTAAGAGAAGGTGGTTATGGCAGAAACTGTCAGAAGATCATGGAACCTGTGATGTTGTGGGAAGACATTCTCAAAGAAAGCCCTGTGATTACTGGTACAAGGTGGTGCCGAAGATAATCCTCCAAAGGATAAACACAC
>JABAYD010069722.1:0-10029 GCA_014822095.1 Diplotaxis tenuifolia | reverse complement strand
TACATCAACACACTCCGTTTGATTCACATGTCAATGTTCTCACCTTATTAGAAAACACTTAGTTCTTGACTCAGAAGTGGTGTCAAGCTTCGATTCATGATTCAAGTGAAGTATCTACGATGATTTACGACCTGAGATTTGGATCTTGCTTTAGAGCTTCAAGCCAGAATCTAGAAGAGTTGGAGTTACCATAAGGGTCAGCGTTCCGACAAGATTCTAATTATCTTGTTTCATCTAAAACTCTTCCTTGGATTTAATCCTAACAACTAGAGAAGTAAATCTGGAGATTGATGGCGGTTGAAGGCAAGAAGAACAATGTAATTGGGTTTGTTTGTAATTGACCGAAGATGATCGGGATTCCGATGAGTTTTCCGATACCGTGTCCTTTTTTTACAGATTGAAGAGATCACGCCACGCATAGTTAACATGTCCAACATGTTCTTCGTTATTATCTCTAAAATTATGGGCTTTGTTTGGGCCACGAAAATGTAATTAGGTTTGTTTGTAAAATACCTTTTTTGGACTTTTATTTTTATAAAACAAAATCGTTTACAAAAAGAAAACCACCTCCCTTTGATTTTCCGAGTAAATATGTTTTCTTTCGTCTTTTTATAGACTTTTTAGCTGACAATGATTTTTTATTTTTAATTGAATAAAATTGTTGATGTTATGACATTTATTATTTTCTAGAAACTAACTCACAAATTTAAAGAATAACGGCTTCAGCCGTCGAATATATACATAAATATATTGATCACTTGTGTTTTTATAAATTGTTTGAATTTTTTGTTTTTGCCATATTTCAAAATTTTTTGTGTAAAAGATAACTACATAATCTTATTTTCCTATGTACTTTACACTTACAAGCGTTCCGACAGTTCTAAAACTCTTCCGAGAGCATTTGAGAACTTTCGTTATGACGCATGTAGCGACAAAAGCATTTGATTTTTATTTTATATTGGATCTATGTATATACTATGCTCTGAATGTTACGAACCATCCCGCCCCGCCCCGCAGTTAACAGTAAACAAAATCTCTATGTATAGTTATATCTATATATTAGTATAACTGTGAAAACTGCACTACAAGTGAACCGCTTGTGCACCGCTCAATCCGCAGTTACCATTAGAGCAATAGTGGCTCTGAGTGAAAGCAAAGGAAGCATGGACTTTCTGACCTTTTTTTTTGCCTTGATAATATATCAGCCAAAACTTCACAAACACTCTTAATTAGCCTAGTGGTTTACTAAAGAAATGTAGAGTTGCAGGCAGTGGGTTCGATTTTCTATCACAACAATAGGCCTTGTTTTTTAAATTGCTTGCGGCTTGAAAATATTCAGGGCCAGCACTGATTCAGAGCCTATATTCTAGATTGAATAATCCAATGTAATAAAAGAAATTTCAAAATTCAGCATGAAGTCCTTGCGTTACAATCATTGAGTAGTAGACATGAGAATTTGACAAATAAATTTAACGCATTTTGTCTTTTTTTTTTTTTTTTTTGATGATCCAGATCCAGGCTTTCCCGCTTCGCGGGTCATTGCCTGGGTCCGGTTTGGCAGCGGTCCGCTTTACCCGGGAGGGCTAGACCGGGGGGGGCTAAGGACACGGCCCAATACCCACCCAGTACCGCTTTATGGTGACAAGAGAGGTAGTTCGCCCCTGGCACGGTTCGAACTCGGGTGCATGACAATTGGTACCCAGAGCTCTTACCACCGAGCTACCTTATCTCGTCGCATTTTGTCTTCTTGCAAGAGAGTTTCCAGCTATTCTGATGGTGGGATAGTGGAATAAAGCTGAACCCACTTTTAAAAAAGCACATCAAATCAAATACTATAAATTAATGAACCACCCACCAATACCAACACAAATTAAAGAGTACTTTAGAGGTTAGAGAGATGAAGACGCAACACTTATGGTGGGAAGTTCTTGATTTATTGTTGGAACATGACAAAGCTCTTGTTGCATTCTTGAGTTTTGCAGCGGTTGGGGTTATGGTCTTCTACTTGTACCGACCTACCTGGTCCGTACTCAATGTGCCCGGTCCAACCGCTATTCCTCTTGTTGGCCACTTGCCCATGATGGCTAAGTACGGCCCTGACGTCTTCTCCGTTCTTGCTAAGCATTATGGCCCTATCTTCAGGTCTCTCTCTCTCTCTCTCTCTATATATATATATATATATATTCATGTTGTTAATCATGGGTGCAATTATATTTTGATTCAAGTTTTGGCTTCGATTCAGCTTGATTTACAATAAGAAATACAACTTATTCCCTTTAAATATTTATAATTACCATTATATGAATCAATATGCTAAAATCTATTTTTGAAACATAATAGAGTCAAAAGTATACAATACTATTAAATATTAGCTTATGATGATTGTTTTCTTATTTTTTTAGATGTTAGTTTCTAGTTTTTTGGTTTTTAAATTTTAATTTTTAGTTTTTAGTTTTTAATTTTGCAGTAGATTTGTTTTTAAAACATGAATAGTTATTTAGCTTTTGTTTTTTATTTTTCAGGTTGTTACTTTTAAAATTAATAAAATAACAAATATCATTAATAGTAAAAGATTTATTCTGCTAAAGTAAAATATACTATATTTTTGTCGGAAAAAAAACATAATATTATTTTAAAACAGTAACTGCAATACAAAAGTTTATCCTTAGTAAATTTTATAAAAAGGAAAACATTTAATAACTAGAAGTTAAATAATAGGAAATACAGTTTAGAAGTATGAAATAGTAAAATAAAAATACAATTTTTCGTCGTTGTTTTTTTTCTTGGACAAAAGTCGTAGTTGATATTAAGTAAAACCAATAGAATACAAAATATATAATTTTTTAATGGCTAACTTCTGATAAATCAATTTGTATTATGAATAATTATCCCTTTTAATCTGAATTATTTTGAATTTTACATCAGTTTATTATTAGTGTGTTCCAAATGTACATTTATTTTTAAATACCCCACGGTTGTTTTTGTAGGATTAGTGATTTTTTATTTGTAGTTAGAATAAATGTAAAATATGTTGAAAAAACTAAAAATATTAGATTTTGGTTTTTTTTGTTTTGAGGTAGACGGTTGTTTAAAAAAAGGGACCGAAGCTTAGGGCAAGTGCATCGCTACGTCCTTAGCTTGGTCCTTAAGTGAATTCGGCGTAGGTCCCACGGCAAATGTTCCAGACTTTCTTCATTTGTTCTTTTATAAGAAACGTCGCACATTTGTTCTACCTTTCTTCTCCATTGATTTCTCCCATTTAACGGAAAAAAAAAAGAAAAAAAAAAGAAAATTAAAAATTTAAGGACTTTTAAAAGTTTTGTCCGATGCACATGCCCTTATAAAACTAAATAAATGGTGTCTATTAAAATTATCAAAATACAGATTTCAGATGGGTAGGCAACCATTGATAATAGTTGCAGAAGCAGAGCTTTGCAGAGAAGTTGGGATAAGAAAATTTAAAGATATTCCAAACAGAAGCATTCCTTCTCCAATTTCAGCCTCTCCTCTTCACCAGAAAGGTCTCTTCTTCACCAGGTATATGCTTCTTGATTCCGACCACCAATTTCATGAGACATATTCACTACTATAGTCAGTAATGAATGATTCATGGATCTTTGACAGAGACAAGAGATGGTCTAAGATGAGAAACACCATCTTATCTCTCTACCAGCCTTCACATTTGACAAGTCTTATCCCTGCAATGCACAATTTCATCACTTGTGCTACTCATAATCTTGATTCCGAACCAGAAGATGTCGTTATCTCCAATCTCTTCCTCAAGCTAACCACGGATATCATCGGACAAGCTGCTTTTGGAGTTGATTTTGGCCTCTCGGGTAACAAACCAACTGAAGAAGATTCAGCAGATAACAATGTAGAGGTTACTGATTTCATAAACCAGCATGTCTACTCCACAACACAGCTCAAGATGGATTTATCGGGCTCACTCTCCATCATCTTAGGCTTACTGATTCCGATTTTACAAGAGCCATTCAGGCAGATTTTGAAGAGAATACCAGGTACAATGGACTGGAGACTCGAGAAGACTAACTCGAAACTTAGTGGACAACTCAATGAGATTGTGTCAAAACGAGCAAAGGAGAGAGATACTGACTCAAAAGATTTCTTGTCGCTGATATTGAAAGCTAGAGAGTTGGACTCTTTTGCCAAGAGCATCTTTACCCCTGATTATATTAGCGCTGTGACTTATGAGCATCTTCTTGCTGGCTCTGCAACCACTGCTTTCACATTATCCTCTGTTCTCTACTTGGTATCTGGTCATCCTGAAGTTGAGAAACGTGTTCTTCAAGAGATTAAAAAGTTTGGAGGACGTGATCTGATCCCAACTTCCCATGACTTACAATACAAGTTTCAATACCTTGATCAGGTGCTTTATTCGTAAATAACAAAACCGGAATGTTGATTTTCGGTAAGGCACTAGAATTTTTTTTTGGATGTTTTTAGGTCATCAAAGAAGCCATGAGATTCTACATGGTTTCCCCTTTGGTCGCTAGGGAAACAGCAAAGGAGGTGGAAATAGGAGGTTACCTACTTCCCAAGGTATCAACTCAATTTTTAGTTTCCATTCACAAAGAAAAAAAGACTATTCCATTTAAAGAACTGACTTGTATTCTACTACGTACCTTGTTATTGCTGTTTAGGGGACATGGGTTTGGTTGGCACTAGGAGTTCTAGCAAAAGACCCCAAAAACTTTCCAGAGCCAGAAAAGTTCAAGCCGGAGAGATTTGATCCCGACGGAGAAGAGGAGAAACTTAGACATCCGTATGCTTTCATCCCGTTTGGCATTGGTCCAAGAGCCTGTGTTGGACAAAGATTTGCCCTACAAGAGATCAAGCTCACCTTGCTGCATCTCTATCGTAATTACATTTTTAGACATTCGCCAGATATGGAGAAGCCACCGAAGCTTGATTATGGTGTAATCCTCAGTTTCAAGAATGGTGTTAAGCTCAGAGCCATAAAAAGATTCTGAATCTATAAAACTGAGAGTTTTATGATGAAATAAATGTGAGCCCACAGTTTTTATATTCAAATTCATCAAAAACTCCAACGTAGTTTGAGAGAAAAAAAAAAGAAGAACAAAAATAAACATACACAGATGTGTCAAAACACGTAGAACAGCATGTATGTGTGAGAGTTATAAGCTAAAAGAACTAGAACACGGTGTATAATTCTTTCCAAGAAATATGAGTAGATTAAGCATTTTAAATCACATATAAGTTCTTTCTAAAAACAATCTTTCAAGGAAACTCAAGACAAACTTTGGTTTAATGGCTAGTCATGCTTGTTCACAGACTTGTAGAAGTCTATGAACAACTCAAACTTATACCCCTAAGATCATTTGCTTTCCTTTATTCAGACATACAAACTCTCTCTTGCTAAAAGCTCTCTTTGTATGTTAACTGTCAAAGACAGTGCCAAAACTCTCTTTATACTTCAGGAGAAAACCTTAGACCTAACTATCTTTCTAATGGAAACTTTTCTTTTTCCTTCCTGCAGCGAAAAACCAATTTTCTTAAACCATAAAATCGATTGCTTATTATCCAATACTTTTCTTAAATTGAATCTTCAGTAAATCTTCCTTTAATGTTCATTCCTTGACATCCATTCCACCCGTCTTCAAGTCTCACACTCTTAATGTGATGTACATGCTGCAATTCATGAACTACTTCAGCTATGCTCTGATCATACACCTTCAGTATCCCCCTTTTTAATTTTTGCATATCATAAGTACCTAAGATGGAGACAACCAATAAAAAAAACACACATAATCAAACACATGCAAGAAATTTATAGGATCAAACCAACCAAACATCCTTAGATTATCCTAAAATTGGGTTCAAGTACTTAATACATCATTACGAAAAATATAACACACATAAATACTTACCCATAACCCAAGATTTTCTGAAAATATTATAAACGCAATTGCAATAAAAGATGGAACTATAATAGTACATAGAAACAAAAAAAAAAAAACAAGGTCTCTCCCTCATAAGACTAGATCTCTTCATCTCAATCCTCCTCTTCTCCCTCTGCTTGTGAGAAGACAAGTTAAAATCTTAAATATAATCGAGATCAGTTAAGAGAGACAAAAAGAAAATGAAACTGCTGCGAATCTGATGAGATCCTGAACGATACTTGACAATGTTTGTAAGGACTTTTTCGTGTCCTGAAGTGGCTCCAACAGCTCTTCTTGAGTGATAAACACCTGAGGCACTTGATTAAACCTGAGCTCATAGATAGACACAATTTTTGGACCAGGTCCTTCACTTGAAACAGAGGCTGGTGGAGCTGATCTGAACTGATGAAGGAAGATGAGTAGACCAAGATGACGTCCTGGAACCAGCCACTTCTTTGGCTTTACCCTTAGCTTTGGTCTTGGGAAGTTCATAGTTTTCCCCAACATGCTTTTTGTACTTGTCAGAATGAGACCAACCTGATTCTCCCTAGATCTAAGCTGCAAAGGATGCTGCTTATGAAGGATTCTTATGATCAATCGAGGAAAATCGGCCATCGAGAGTCGTTTTTCGGACAACGCCCAGGTTCAAGATCTATTTAAACATCAAGCTACCAATAACAACCATGATCCCATGAGCCATTTTCTAGATCCACCTCGGTCTATCAACTGAGACGTCATTCTTGTGCGCAAAACCAATCCAATTGTGAGCATCAATGATCATGAGTGATCCATAGCGAGGAGACAGATCAGTCTTAGGCAGATTGGCCCAAGCTTTCTGAGGAACTTCAGTCAAAAATTCTACTAGTTCAGTAACTGAAATTGAGAATTTGATATAAATGTTGATTTTGGAGTGTTTTCATACGGAACAGCCAAGCGGAGCAGCCCAAGGATTGTTCCCACAATGGAGCAATAGCCCGAGTGATTGTTCCCGAAAAATAGGGAAACCTCAAGATATTTCGGGACTCTGCCCTAGCTATCCTATTTTCCCTCTAACCTAACAGTGCCTCCTTTTAAAAAGCCTATGCTATCTATTTACTCTCTTACGCTAGTTTTTGGCAAGAACAAGTTTACTTTTGGATTTGAGCTTTTGTAAGGGCAACTGATTCATCATTCTCAACGAGAAGAACAACCTGAACCGTAGTTTTATTTCTTCTTAATCATATCATGAGTATTTCAGTTTCATCTGTAGTTGTTCCTTGCATCATGCTTGAGTAGTCGACTGGTGATCAAGGGTGATAGCGTGCATATCGAAACTGAAGCATAGATAGTCTAATGTTTATTAAATCTTCATTCATTCTTGGTTTAATGCTTGTGTTAATCTGATCATCTAGCATTCGATTCTAGGTTAACTTGTGCATCAAAAGTGTCATAAGTTGCTAGATCTTGTATGAATGAGCATTGTGTCCTTAGCCATGAGAAAGTAGATGTTAAGGTGCATTGTGAACAGATCGGACTCGTCCAATAAGGTTCACCATCAGATCTCAGACCTAGCTATATCTTAGGCGCTAAGTCTGATCGGTGAAAGGAACAGTTACACGACAGTGTGTTGTTCTAACCAGTGATCCGAGTTCTAGATAATCCTGAATCAAACCTGAATAGTTTCTTGGTTGTGGTTGTTCACACTCGTTATTCATCCTAGATTAACTCCTTTTAAATTGAATCCATTATCTAAGTTTGTTGCTTGTTTCCTATGTCACTCTCACATAAAAAAAACCAATATTGTTTTTAGTTCAACACTGAACTCACAAAGTAAAGTGTAAACTGGTTCTCTGGATTGAATCTCAATTATTACAATTACAACTGTTAACTTGACAGTAGAACATGATTCATATTTAGTGTATCAAGTTTTAGCCCGTTGTGATAGGACCACATTTTACCTTTATTTTCTGTTAAGTATTAAGTGTAAGATTTCTAACTTGCTCTCTTTTTCTTCCTTCCAGCTAATATTCTAGGTGCATGACCTATAGACATACCCGGAGAAGCGCACAAGGACCCTTAGTCACACTCAGCAACAAAGAGATCGCAAGATTAGAACGACAGAACCGTCAACAACCGAGGCCAACTAACACCACAATGGGTGATCACAATAATCAAGATGACCTTGCTAGTGCAATGTCACTCATGAACCAATATATGCAGCAACTTCAGCAGACCATCCAGGCACAGCGACAAGCTCCGCAACAAGCGGTTGAACAAACTACACAACAACAACAAACCATAGGAACAAGGCGTTCCAATTGGGGAGTGGAACCTTCCTCATAACTTCCCTATTACTCGATCCGCAACTAACCCTCTCCCATGTCACAGACATGACTTCAAGATGAAACCCGCCCTCATAAAACTGGTGCAGAGAAAGGTTTTCAGTGGTCTACCGGCAGAAATCCCTATGGATCACGTCGAGAATTTTGAGAAGGTTTGCGGGTTTACTTGAGCCAATGGGTGTGTCACTAGACTACATCAAAAGCACATTGTTCCCATTCTCTCTTGACAGGAAGGATGCACGATGGTTGGATTGTCTTCCTACCGGATCTCTAACCTCATGGGAAGAAGTCCGCTCAGCAATCCTAAAATCCTTACTTTCAAACAGCTAACCGATGAGCCCTTCTACGAAGCATGGGGAAGAAATCCCTATGGATCACGTCGAGAATTTTGAGAAAAGGTTTGCGGGTTTACTTGAGCCAATGGGTGTGTCACTAGACTACATCAAAACAACATTGTTCTCATTCTCTCTTGACAGGAAGGCTGCACGATGGTTGGATTGTCTTCCTACCGGATCTCTGACCTCATGGGAAGAAGTCCGCTCAGCATTCCTAAAACACTTCTATACATAGGCGATGAGCCCTTCTACGAATCATGGGGACGATTTAAGGAATATCGTAGGGAATGCCCTCACCATGGATTCAACAAAGACTACTTATTAGGAGTGTTCTACGATGGAGTTGGATGGGAGTTCAGGAATGCTCTGAATTCAGCGAGCAATGAAGATTTCATGACCCAAAAAATTGAAGGAGCATTTGAGCTAATAGAGAATATGGCAGCCAATTCATTTAACAAGAATAAAGAAACTGATCGTTCTACCAAGGTGAACAGCATCGAGTCTCAAAAGATAGAAGAACTGCCGGACAAGGTTGATTAGATGCTGAAGAGCAACGAGAGCCAAGTGTACGTCATGGAAGAAGCTGTTCCAGAACAGAAATCTCAGGATGCCTCATTTGAAACAGAGAAACTAACAGAGGAAGAGCAAGCTATCAGTTACGTAAAAGGCCAAGGATGGCAATTCAAGAATTATCAACCCAGAACAACCAGCATGTTTTCCCCTACAAGAACAATGCGGAGAATCCTCCAAGGAATCAAGTTCAAGAAACAGGCTATCACAAGCCATATTCTCAAAACCACCAGGCAAAAACCTACTTCTTACCCAGGCACATAACCAGCATCAGAATAATAGGATACAAAACAATGAAAAAGCAGCCCCTGTAGCTACTGCTCAGCAAGATGAGATGAAGAGTTTGGCTATGATGACGCAGCAACTTCCCCAGGGTCAGAAAATGTAAGGGAGAGCGCTGCATCAAGTAAGAAGTGATATCAACACCCGGATTAATTATATGTTCAGTGACCTAAGCGCCAAATACGATGATATACCATGGATTTGACCCTCTTTTAGCCATGGTATATAAGTGTTTTAATAACTATTTATTATATTATATAGTAGTATTAGCCTATTTATAGGTTCAAGAGTAATTTGGGAGAAAGTGAAGTTTTTGAAGCATTTTGGAGCATAAATGAAGACATCATCCGAAGATGATATCGACCCTTGCTAAAGGTCGACACGGAGAGTTCGATCGACACCGAAGGCACAAAAGTCCATTACGTGATTCAGCTGACTTGAAGCCCGCAACTTCACATATTTACAAGTTTACCCCTGACGAGTTTTAAACCCTAGTATTTATACTTTGCCAAAGTGTTTAGGGCAAAGGGAGCTTTCTTGTATTCTTATTTTCACCACAAAAGGTTTTAGGATTCATAGGTTTGGAGAGAAGATCAT
>JABAYD010069697.1:0-13993 GCA_014822095.1 Diplotaxis tenuifolia | reverse complement strand
CAGCATTTTTCTATGTCTGATGCTTTACCTCAAAGACGGTGGTCTTATGATATAAAATATACTACTTCTAAAACTTTGTATTATTAAGTCCATAATTTGAATCTGTATATACCCGCACAGGGTGCGGGCCGGTCACCTAGTAGTATTTTACACGAGAACACACGCAAAAAAAAAAAAGATAGAGGAGTAGTTTTTGTTCACACGAATAGAGGTGTGTGTATTAACAATGTGTATATATTCCTTTAATTCAAGATTATGAAGAGTATCAAAAGATTTGCTGCTTTGTTGAATAAGTATTAGTTTATTTCATTGAGGAATATTGCTTCCCTTGGGCGCAAATCTTCTTTCACATTTTTAAGATAACTATCGGCTATTGCACGTCTCTCTAATAGTGTAGTTGTTGAAAAACATAGGAGAAGACAATTAGTTTGTTACATGTCGGTTTAGCACCAAATATTTGAGAAATTGAATTCGAACATAACCAACACTGTTCTAAAATTAAGCCGATTCGTTTACAAAATTGATTTCTCCTGAATTGATTTATGTCCAATATCTAGTGGTTATATATCATAAATAATCGGCTTAATTTTATCCTATCAATATGCAAATAAAATGTTGTAAAAGAATACCGGAAATGCAGCTGTGTAGAAGAATATGAATTTTTATAGATAACTATTTATGTTTAAGATAAATATTAATTTCTCAAAGGTTGTATATTGTAATCATTCAAATATATATTTTAGTCAAGGGATGGTGATTTTGTATATATATGTTTTTCACATAACTAGACTAGACGTGTTTGTCCAATCGTCTCCTAATGAGAACGTGTTTGTCTAATTGTGGAGGCTAGGATTGGGACACTGTTGGTGTTTGCTTGATTCATTGTTTCTTTTCTTAACTTCAATAAAACTCTATTAACGTACAAATAGATCTCACCATTATACAAATTTTAATTTACATTTGCATCCACCACATCCATCATTTTCTGATTCCTCTTTTCTCACGATATGACGCATCGTTTAATGATTTACAAAAAGACTCAATTAAAACGTAGTGTATAATGTATTTAGTTAGACATCTTTTCGAAGTTACAATAAATTGGCAGTGTGAACTGCCAATACATCAAACATTTGTGGACAAAAAGAACATTACACTGCGAATAAATCAAACATTTGTGGACAAAAAGAACATTAAACAATAGGCATGTTCGTTTTGTTAACGCTGAGATCGGCGGGAGCGTCATGAAACTATAGCTATCGCGATGGCAAATACAGCACAAGCAAGACAATACAGATTTGGTTATTTAGCCGTTGTGACAAGTACAGACCCGGAAACATGACAGCGACAATGTAAACTCCGCTTTCATGTTTCCAATTGTCCGTTGCAACTGCTGTTTAGTTAGAACACCACTGAATTTGTTGTTTTCGTAGGCTTAATTTATGCCGCTGCTGCTATCTCCGGCGTCTATAAAACGAAAAAAATACCATTATATACAAATTTCAAATGAACATTCATAGCAATTTAAAACCGGCGTGTAAACACATAAAAATGGTTAAACTTAAGTCTAAACAAAATAAAACAAAACTGTATTAAAATAACATTTTAAAGTCATCGCATGCTATTAAACTATGTATACACATGCATGACTTTATTTCTGGCCAGTAATAATTTAGACTTTATAAAGGATGAGATATTTAGTCGTTAAGAATATATATATATAACGCGTCACGCGCGTGTATCCATATAATGATATAAATATAAGCATTGTGAAGGAGGAGAAGAGTGTCCATTTCATAATCATTCGTTAATCAGACTACAAAATCTAACTGCCACCAAACAAAAACAAATGGAATTAGTTGAAGAGATGGGTGAAAAAAGGGTTGTGGTGGACAAAGCTTATCTCTACGAAGAAGACAAACCACTCACCGTCTGTAAAACCTCTCTCTTCTACACAGGCGATGGTTTCGCCGCCTACGATTGTCACGGAGACATCATATTTAGGGTCGATTCTTACGGACCCGACACAAGAGATAACGATGAGTTTGTCCTTATGGACGCCACCGGGAAGTGTCTCCTCACCGTTAAACGAAAGGTAAAACATATTATAATTAACTAGTAATTAATTAAGTCGATCATTCATCCTCTCTAGTGATTACAAATAAAGTTTCTGATTATATATAATCACGGGACATCGTCCTATCAATTAATTAACTATATACTGCAGTTGTTTTTGATTATATGGGTTTTGGAACAAAACATAATTCATGAAACATAATTAAAAAAAAAAAACAGTAAATCAAAGTTTGCAAAATAAGTAGATAAAACTAAGATTATATTGAATTTGGGTTATAGTGGACTAGTCACAAATTCATGTGGAAATAGTATGTATTGAACATGGTCATTTTTTTTAAAAAAAAGAACATGAACATGGACATTTTTGGACTGTTATCTATTACAAACCAATCAGTTGCAGTCCATAAAAACAATTGGTCTGTGTGAACAAATCCAATTGAATGTGGATAAATCATTTGGCAACTATAGTTTTGTTTGGTAAAGATATTTTATATATTGATGGCTATGGTTTCTTGTTCTTAATTAATTTGGCGAAAATATCTTACATGTATAAATTTTGTGTTTGGATTATTTGATTAAAGAGTTTGGCTAAAATTTAATATAAAAAGTTGCTAGAAAAGGAGCTGTAAGATATTATTTTGAGCTACAAAAAATCTAATCAACTGATTTATTTTAGTCGAGTTCCAAATCGACTCAGCCTTTATACCAAATTATTAGTTCAAGATGATACTGAGTCAACTCGTTTATTGCAAGCTCACCAGGCAAGTGCTCTGAAACCAATTGGTTGGTTTTTGTTTTGATGAACAGAGACCGACTCTGCACCAAAGATGGGAAGGTTTTCTCGGGGAGAGATCAGATGGTCAGAAACCGATCTTCAGTGTCCGAAGATCGTCAATAATAGGACGGTGCACGATGGAAGTAGAAGTTTACGACGAAACCGGAGAAGAGTACACCATAGACGGTGACTTCTCGCAACGAAACTGTCTCATATACGACACCAAGAAGCGAACTGTGTCTGAGATAAAACGCAAAGTGGACTTGTCAATGAACGTGATGCTTGGACGAGATGTGTTCACTCTTGAGATCAAACCTGGTTTTGACGGCGCTTTCGCTATGGGTTTGGTCCTTGTGCTTGACCAGATCAACGGTGATGATCCAGTTGAGATTGGTGATGAACAGATGCACCCTTTTGTCGAGGACTAGTCTCTGATCTTTGGATTTGGACATTTGAGGCTGTTTGTATATCAATGTGTGTAAAAACAAAAGTTGCTACATAACTTAATATATAGTCTGTCTTGGGAAATTATATATGTGATGTTTTAAAGTTTATTTTGTGTACTTTTAAATTATATATGTATATCAGAAAAGTTATTTTAAATTTTGATTTGTAGATCTAGAGACATACGTCGAACATATTAAATATGTTGTAAGAAAGAATAGTACGTATAAGGGAATTTTATAAAGAGGGAAGGTTGTAAATATTTATAAGCTTAAGTAATATACATAATAGATGGTTTTATTTGCAATATGGTTCTATCGAAGTTCTCTTTTTTTTTTTAATTATCATACATATTAGATTAATCACGTAACGTGTACAGGTAACCTGTGCTAATGCCAAGTGGAAAATTTTATAAGTCTATTGATTCGAGAATGGTTCTATTTTAGGTATATGTTGACATAAGATCAGAGAGTGAGTAAGACCAACTTCACCAATGATCCGGGCATGAGGTTCATCAAAGTATTTTTTTATTATTATTATTTTTTTTACTTTTTTCTGTTTGATTTTTTTTTAAAAAAATTAGGTGAACTAATCGTGGGCCGCCACGTGTCGTGGAGTCTTCGAAAATAGTAGTGAACTCGCTCCATGCAGATTCATCCGGAAGAACTGGAGAGACGAGATCACTGTTTTTTCTTATTTTAATATTTTTTTTTTGAAATGTGTGTAATCCTTTCTCTTGAACTCTTGATGTAGATCGTGTGTAAGAATACTAATACATAAATAGAAGGTGGACGAATAAGATTTGATAAAACAGTTAGTATAAGGGAGTTTAATAAAGAGAGAAGGTATATTCTTGACTACTTGCTCCCACTCATATATTTGGTTTGCTATCATTATCAAAAGTTTATGCTATTATCAATTTACAATTAATATAATATAGAGATACTTGTACGTATATTCACAATCCTTGCATTACGTAAACTTGATTAGTAGTAACTTACAACTAAATAATAATTGATCCGCGCTAAAGCGCGAAAATTATTTATAATTAAAAAATTATATAATTAATTTTTATTTTTATTTAAAGTATATTTTGGTATAAAATCAGTAATCCGAAATTTGTGATGATGACTATTTTGTATTAATTTTTGTTTCTGTTTTTTTAGATATGTTTTTAGATTTAGATTTTTGGTTTTTAGTTTTTAAATTTCTATTTTTTATTTTCAGCTTTTGGTTATGGTTTTTAAGTTTTAGATCTGCTGAGTTAGTCTGAACTGTAAATTACCAACAAACAAATCCCAAATAATCGAACATCTAATTTAAATGAACTATACATTTTTAACGTTTGGCCAGACGAATCTTGGTCTTAAATCTAAAAGCTAATAAGTGTGATTTTTTGTTAACTTTTACCATGAACTATAAATTTTTAATGTTTGGCCAGACGAATCTATAGTTCATGATAAAAGTGTGTTAAAAATCACACTTTTTGGCTTTTAGATGAAGATATTGGACCGTCAATGCACTTTTATCTCAGGCAGAGTGCTCTCTATTTTCTCTCTATTCTTTTCAGCAAAACTAGAGTTTCTCTTGTAAGCGTTCCATTGCTTCCAGTTTCTATCGGATGTCATCTTGTATTTCCATGATAGGTGAATCAATCAGAATGGAGAAATGATTAAGTTAAGTCATGCAAAACTGCCTAGTAAAATTATTTGATTTTAATTTTTGCACAACTTTTTGTGTTGGGTTTTTTTCAAAAAAAAAAAGAAAAAATCTTTTAGTGTTAAATTACTAATGATCGTAATAGCTCTGGTCAACAGTCCATGGGATAATTTAGGGTTTACGGATTTTAACAACACAATATATTATCAACCGTCAACGGCGTTCATATCTCTGCGTCTCGATCAAAGCCTAACACCAACGAAATCAAAATATAAGTTCCTCTACTTATATCCTTGTCACTGATACATATATTACTGTAGGTACGTATTTGTATACAAAAACTGTTAACTTAAGCTTGAAGATAAGAGAAGTCATCATTATCCTAATGTGTTTTGGATTTATCTTTAAGGTTTTTAGGAAATATTGAAAGTTGTTTTTCTTAGTTGTTTTGGAGTTTCTTAGTCTTATATAAGCTAAGTCATATGGTGTTTGATAACCACGATTTGTGTGAGTTATTGAGCTTAGTTTTTGAGTTACTTTTCTAAGCAATAAAAAGTTATTTGTGTTCTTGATTTCTCTGAGTTCTATAATTGGTATCAAAGCGTGATATTGAAGAAACGATCATGGCGGATGTGAAAGATAAAACCGAGATAAACAACAGAGAAACCGGACTTTCGTCCATTAAATTTCCAATGTTGACGACCACAAACTACACAGTTTGGGCTATGAGGATGATGATTGCTCTAAAGGTTAATAAGGTTTGGGAAACCATTGACCCTGGTAGCAAGAATGAAGAAAAGAACGATCTGGCTATTGCTTTGATTGTTCAATCCATACCGGAGGTATTAACACTGCAAGTTGGGAATATAACAACAGTTAAGGAGGTTTGGGATGCAATTCAAGCTCATCATGTGGGAGATGAAGAGTTCGAATAGCCAGACTTCAAAAGCTGATGACTGATTTCGACAAGCTTAAGATGAAAGAATAAGATAAAGTTGATACTTTTGTTGGAAAGCTAACTGAGATTTCATCTACAGCAGCATCGTTAGGAAAAATCATGGAAGAATCAAAACTTGTCAAGATATTTTTGAAAACTCTGCCAAGAAAGAAGTTCATTCACATGGTTGCTTCACTGGAACATATGCTGGATCTTAATACAACTGACTTTGAAGACATTGTGGGAAGAATAAAAGCTTATGAAGAGAGAATCAACAAAGAAGAAGAAGAACAACATGATGATAAAGAAAAACTTATGTATGCTAGTAACGAAGCTCAAAGTGAAAGCTACGGTTCTAGTAGAGGAAGATGATGTACTGGTGAAAGAGGAACCTGAAGAGGAGGAAACCGAGGCCGAGTACGTGTTGGAGGCATTTATGCTCAGAAGGAGGCATGTAAGCAAAGTGAAGGCAAAGAAAAAAGTCACATTGCCTGCTTCGAATGTAACAAGCTTGGACACTACGCTTATGAATGCCCTGATAGGATGAATAACTTGCAAGAAGCAATTGAGAAAAAGGATGAGGAGACACAAGAAGCGGATGAGTTGATGGTTCATGAAGTAGTCTATCTCAATGAGAATCAAGTAAAGCCAAACAGCCTTGAGACCGAGACGAACATGGAGAACATGTGGTACCTTGACAATGGAGCTAGCAATCACATGAGTGGTAACTTGTTATTCTTTACACAACTTGATGAAGGGGTTACAGGAAAGGTACGTTTTGGAGATGATTCTTGCATTGACATCAGAGGAAAATGCTCAATCAAGTTCATCTTGAACGGAGGTGAGAAGAAGATCATGAGCAACGTCTACTACATACCGGGTCTACGAAGCAACATCATCTCTCTGGGACAAGCCACTGAAGCCGGATGTGAGGTAAGAATGAAAGGTGATGTATTGATGCTCTTTGATCGAACAGGTTACCTAATGATCAAGACTACTAGATCAAAGAACCGTCTATATAAGGTAAGCCTACAAGATGATATTGTTCATTGTCTGCAAATTGCCTCACCTTCCGAATCATCCAGATGGCATCCAAGGCTAGGTCATGTTAACCCTGAGACAATGAAATTGATGATAGGTAAAGAACTAGTTGCAGGCATACCTGATCTTACAGTTAGGAAAGAAACTTGTGTGTCTTGTTTACTTGGAAAGCAAACAAGGAAACCCTTTCCACAAGCTACTTCATACAGAGCTGAACATCCACTTGAACTTGTTCATGGGGATTTATGTGGTCCGATTACCCCTCCTACTCCTGGACAGAAACGGTATGTGTTTGTGTTAATCGATGATTGTACACGATACATGTGGAGCATACTATTGAAGGAGAAAAGTGAAGCTTTTGTCAAGTTCAAAACATTCAAACAAACTGCAGAACTAGAGACAAAGGCAACGCTGAAGACTTTCAGATCAGATAAAGAAGGTGAGTTTATGAGTCATGAGTTTAGTAGCTAATGCGACACACATGGGATCATGAGACACACAACATCTCCATACTCACCCCAACATAATGGGGTGGTTGAGAGACGGAACCGTACACTACTTCAGATGACAAAAAGTCTATTGAAGCACATGAGCGTACCAAACCAGTTCTTAGGGAAAGCAGTTAGACATGCTAGTTAGCTAATTAACAGAACTGCAACGAGATCCCTACAAAAACAGACACCGTATGAAGCATTGAGAAACAAGAAACCTAATGTTGGACACCTTAAGGTATTCGGATGCGTATGTTATGCAAGAACAGAAAGTGCAGGAAGAAAGAAGCTTGATGATGGTCTAGAGTCCTGGTGCATTTGGGAATTGAGCCTGGCTCAAAGGCCTATAGGTTATTCGATCCAACAAGCAAGAAGATAGTGGCAAGCCGTGATGTGCACTTTGATGAAGATAAGCAGTGGAATTGGACTGATACAACTAAAGCAAAAGAAACAGAAATGTTTGAGGTTGATCTAATACCACTGAAGAATACTGAGGATATAAGTGAGAACTATGAAGAGGAAGAGAGTGAGACGAGTGATGAGAACGAAGAAGAGCACACTGTTCCAAGAAGGTCTGGTAGAGTGAGAACTAAACCCTCATACCTAGATGACTACATCCTTTTAGCTGAGATTGAAAGTGAAAGGCTTCTCATGATCATTAACAATGAACTGTGGGACTTTAATGAAGCCAAAGATCAGAAGAGTTGAGGTCTATTTAGAAGAACAACACCTGGATACTAGTTGATCTACCCAAAGGATTCAAACCTATTGGACTAAAGTGGGTGTTTAAAATAAAGAGGAATGCAGACGGAAGGATCAGCAAATATAAGGCAAGATTAGTTGCAAAGGGATATGTACAACGACATGGCATTGATTACGATGAAGTATTTGCCCCAGTAGCACGGAGCGAAACCGTCAGAATGGTGATTGCAATTGCAGATTCAAAAGACTGGGAAATTCATCATTTTGATGTGAAAACTACCTTCTTGCACGGAGAACTAACAGAGGAAGTATATGTCACACAACCTGAGAGGTTTACGGTCAAAGGGAAAGAAGACAAAGTGTACACACTGCATAAGGCTCTGGTCTGAGACAAGCTCCAAGAGTATGGAACATAAAGCTCAATGAGATCTTCAAAGGACTTGGTTTCACTTATTGCTCTAAAGAACCATCTCTATATAGAAGAAGAGAAAAGACTAATCTTCTTCTTGTATGTGTGTATGTTGATGATCTAATTGTCACATGCTCCTCGCTGCGGATGATCAATGAATTCAAATCTGAGATGGCTCGGAAGTTTGAGACGAGTGATCTTGGAAGGTTGAATTACTACTTAGGCATTGACGTAAGACAAACCGAGGAAGGCATAGTGTTATCGCAAAAGAGTTATGCTTTGAAGATCTTAAAGGAAACTAGTATGCAAGACTGCAACCGTGTACACATACCTATGGACATGAACGTTAGTTTATCAAGATCACCAAAGGAGAAGAAGATCGATGAAACAGAATACAGAAGAAGCATTGGGTGCCTTCGTTACCTACTCCACACACGGCCTGATTTATCTTACAGTGTTGGTGTCCTCAGCAGGTAAATGCAGGATCCTAAGGAGTCACATGGAACAGCTTTAAAACAAGTTTTAAGGTATTTGCGAGGTACTACTTCACTTGGCTTGAAGTTTACGCAAGATGCACGGATGGAGTTAGTAGGTTTCAGTGACAGCTCTCACAATGCAGATATTGATGACGGTAAGAGCACTTCATGACATGTTTTCTACCTTGGTGATATCCTCATAACGTGGTGTTCACAAAGCAATAGATCATAGCATTATCATCGTGTGAGGCAGAGTTTATGGCTGCTACAGAAGCAGCAAAACAAGGTTTATGGTTACAGGAACTCTTGAACGAAGTCATGGGAGAAGATAGCAAGAATGTGGTGATACGAGTTGATAACAAGTCTGCAATCCAACTTACCAAGAACCATGTATTTCATGGACGTTCTAAACACATTCACAGAAGGTTCCACTTCATAAGGGAATGTGTAGAGAAGGACTAATCGAAGTTGAACACGTTACTGGAACTGAACAAAGGGCAGACATACTGACGAAAGCACTAAGTCGAGTTCGGTTTGCAGAAATGAGGAAACTGATTGGAGTATATGACATGGCGAGAGATAGGATCAAGCTTAAGGGGGAGAATATTAATTTAAGCTTGAAGATAACTTGAAAGAGAAGTCATCATTATCCTAATGTGTTTTGGATTTATCTTTAAGGTTTTTAGGAAATATTGAACGTTGAGTTTCTTAGTCCTATATAAGCTAAGACATATGGTGTTTATAACCACGATTTGTGAGAGTTATTGAGCTTAGTTTTTGAGTTACTAATCTAAGCAATAAGAAGTGATTTGTGTTCTTGATTTCTCTGAGTTCTATAAAAACACAGACGCGTGTTGTGTATGATGGATCTGCAAATTTTAAAAGAAAATTATCTCTTAGCTTCTGGTGGTTTAATGAGCTCCCCTCTTGTCGTAGGCGGCGTCTCTAACTCTGGATTTCTGCATTTCCGGTTGGAAATGCCGATTAGAATCTCCATTGATGACTTTCCGGACGGCGAAGTTCGGTGGCGCCTCGACCAGTCCCTCATACGCTAAGCTTGCACCACGTGGATGAGGTAAGCTGATCAATCTCCTTCCATTGGGCTTATTTTGATCGGGCCTTGTTATGGGTCTCGCGGTCCTTTTGTTTGTCCAGAGCTTGGGCCTTGTTAGTCTTATTATTCTTCTTATGGATTTCTGTCGTAAATTTTACCTTGTTTAATAATACTAGATCGTTTGTCCGTGCTATGCGCGGATTACATCTTATAAAAAATTATAATTATTATTTTTATTTATAATTTAAATTGTTTAACAAAATATGTAATCAAAAAAAGAAAAATGTAGAATGTTAAATATAGTAGAAGAAGATAACGACTGACAAAACTTAAAACAAATTATTTTCTACCTAAAACATTTGTTAGTTTTATGTATGTTTAATAGTGACTGAAATGTTTATAAAGAGAAGTGTATATTTCTCTTGTGAAGTGTAACATTGGTATCATCTGTTTTTATTAAAAGAACAGATGGTCGGTGTCCATTTATTTTTTTTTTGTTCATAAATAATCAAAGTATACTTGTTGGTGCAAACGGCTGCTATTCAAAATTTAATGAACTATAAATATAGCAGTACGATGATTAAACTGGAAAAGCGAATCTTTATACTTACTAGAGCTATTCACCGCGCTACGCGCGGTTTACATATTTTAAATTGTAAAATTGTTTTTAAAAAATACTCTTATATGAGTTTTTCTGAGAATTATTCCTTTATTTATTTTTTTTTTTGAAAATTTTGATGTATATATTTATGTATATTGATTGAACTATACAATCTTAAATTTTATTTATTTTCTTTTTAAAAAATACTATTAATATATACATAATATCTCAGTAATTGATATACTACTTCAAAATAAAATAAAACATAATAAATTTCTGTTTCCTCTTGTAATTTTCTTGTTCTCTATTTTCTCATATCTTCTACTTCCTCTAACTTTTTTCTATTTCTGGTTGTTTTCTTTTTAATTAAATAAAATCAAACTCTGGTTTCATATTTGACCAACTCCTAAGTTTTAATCTAACCCAATAAAAATAATCAGTATGAAAGGCTAGCAAAAAAACAATAAAATTTTGTCTAGTTAGGAAAAATATTCAAAATGCAAACTCTTCATAATCTATCTATTTGTTGAAAATATGGATTTATTTTTTTTATAAAATTTATCTATTTCTCACTGATATGATTAACATCTATCTTAATTATATGTTTATCTCAAAACATACTTAACTTAAATTTAAATTTAGTTTTTTTTTTAATTTTTTAGTTTGAAATCAAATCAGGATAAAAATTTATTTTCAGATATAAGAAGTGTAGTTTTCAAAAGAAAAAGTAAAAGTATTTTTCAAATTTAAAATCAGAAATATAATATTTTAATATTTTCCCTTTACTATCAGATGAGTTGTTTTGTTTGGGTTTGTATTTTGATAAGTATTTCTTGGTTAAATAATTATTTATTTTTTCTTTATTTTTTTTCTAATAAACTTGGAGTAGGACTTTACATTATCTTATTTTATACCAAATATGTTTTGATAATTATACAAAACTGAAAAATGAGTAGCATAACTAACACACTAAATGTAAGAAATTAGTTTAATTTCATTTTTTATCTCAGTTTACCAAGACATGATATACTCATCATATCACTAAATGAGTAACATAACTAATTTATAGGAAAATGTTAATACTCATCATATCAGTAATCTCTTTTGTTAACTAACATGCAGCCTTTGTAATTCTTTTGTTAATTCTCATTTGAAACTTTGAAATTTTTTTTTGTGGAGTTGTTAAAGTAAACTCCTACTAATAGTGTTAATGAGAGGTTTACTGATATGAGGGCTAATTTAGAAAATTTGCCCTCTTGTATTAATTTAGAAAAACTTAATACCATAGCTAAAAGTGGGTCAAAAACTTAATACTTCGAGTTCAAAATTTACTAACCTAATCTCCCTAAAAGAGGGCAAATTTTCTAAATTAGTGAAGAAAAATAGCTGAATTGGGAGTAAGAAGAAAACCCAAACGGAGTCGGTTCGGCAGCCAGGCTTTTTCACATGCAGAATCTTTTGAGACACTAAAACTCTTAAAATTTAAGTTTTTGTTGGAGATACCCCTAATAAAAATGTGGATCATTGTTAAAGAAGCTGAGAGTTCGACTAAGACATCCTATTCAAGAGCTTTGAATACATCTCCTTCTCCCGTATCATATTAAGATATGTGATGACTCATGGAAAACGTTGTTCTGAAAAGAAAAAAATCACAATCAGAATCAAGCACGACAAACAAAATAGAACATAGTTCAGATATCTGAGACAACAAAGCACATATTTTTAACCTTTTCGGCAGTGGATTCATTCAAGGAAGGGTTCATATTTCTCTTTCTTCTCACTGGTGTGAGACTTGCCGGTGGTGAGAGAGAAAAAACCATGCTTTTTATAAAAAAAAAGAAGAAAGAGAGGAAAGTGAAGCATATTCAAGTGAGTAAAGAACACTGTTGATTATTGATAGCAGAAGAGGCTCGATAACCTTAACGAAGATTGCATAAAGAGGAAACAAAGAAGACGAAGTTGACGGAAAGAGCCGATAGACGATTCAGTGAGTCATTAGAGCATGATTATTGCAGGGTTCTTAGGACGGGGGTTCTTAACGAAATTAAGAAACCGACTCTTAATTTTTAACTAAAAACGTTAAGAACCGGTTCTAAAATAAGATATTTAAAAGCCGGTTCTTAATATTTTTAGTTAGTTAAGAGTCGGGTTCTTAATTTCGTTAAGAACCCCCACCTTAAGAACTCTCCAATAATGATGCTCTAAGTAGGGGTATCTGAAGTGGGCTTGAATTGTGAAGTGGGCTTGAATTGTGTGCAACGTAACCATATTCGCCCAAAGATAGAAGGCCTGCAAGATGACTTAAGCTGTTCTTGTGACGCGGTAAAACCTTATAAGCTTATTGAAGGAATATTTTTGCCTATGTGGATAGGCTCCCCACGGCTTATATTGCCCTTTTAATATTAGTTTGATGTGTACTTTTATTAAGCTAAACAAAAATCCCGACCATATATATGCATTTTAAGATTGACATAATTTTCAATATTTGAGTGCTACATACATCGTTATTATTTTTATTAGTTTAATATTTATAAATTATGTACATTGTATTTGGCAGAAAATGGTTACTTATGAATATGTGATATACCATGATTTTGACCCGCTTTTAGCCATTGTATTAATATGATTTTACTATAAATATATATGTTTTGGATGTATGTTTTCAGGTTCAGGAGCATTTTGGAGTAAAGTGATGATTTAGGTGCCCTTTTGGAGCTTAAAGGAGAGTTTCCCGAGATGACTATGAAGATCAGACGATGAGGTCGATATTCAGAGATACATATCGATCGATACACATCATGTGTAATCGATCGACGACGCTTCATTCGAAGATGACGAATCAAGATACTCCATCGATCGATGTACATCTAGTACCATCGGTCGATATGAAGCGCGAAGATTAGTTGGACTTAGCCGACTTGAAGCCCAAGTTCTCTCATTATTACAAGATTACCCCTGACGAGTTTTTAACCTAATGGAACTCATATTTATAGCTTTGCCTTTGTGTTTTGGCAAAGTGTGCTAGTGCTTTTTCAATTTACTTAGTGCCTTTCATATTCATTGTGTTTTTCATATTACTTGTTACTATTGTTTTGCACTATTTATTAAAAGTATTCTTTTCATCTTATTTTCTTATTCATCAAAGGTTATAGAATTCTAGATTTAGAAGCAAGATACAAAGAGATTTGTTATCTACTTGAACCAAAAGTTCTCACTTTTAATCTTATGAGTTTCTATTATTACCTTGATGCTATGAATCACTTAGCCATGTCTGAGTAGATTCACTTGTTAGATTTAGGGTTCAAATAGTTATGAGGGATTAGCCTCAACT
>JABAYD010069696.1:0-11858 GCA_014822095.1 Diplotaxis tenuifolia | reverse complement strand
CACGGAGGAGAGTACTGAGGTATCCACAAAGCACGTTAAGCAGTAACAAACTGCGTGCAGCGGCTTTGGTGTTACTATCTCCTCGTAACCGTAACATGGCAAACGGTGTACGACAGGAGGAAGGTCACAAGCTGAAGGAGGGGAAGGGTCCTGTCCTACCGCCGATAACTCACAAAAAGTAGTCTTTATGGATCAAGACAAGATAGCAGTGAGAAGTATCGCTTTGGAGAGAGAGAGAGTCTTGGTGTTTTTTTTCAATTGGTTCTGGTTTAAGTCTTTGGTGGCAATTCTTTCCGCTACTTTTGTTGTTTTGTTTTGTTTTAGTTGGTCGTTGGCTCATGTGCCATGCGGCTTGGTTTCTGTTGTTTAAGTATTGGAATAAAAATGAATGGTTTCTCTGGTTTCATATGGCTGTTTGGTTAAAGAGGAGTGGTCGAGAATGGTCAGGGGACAATGTGATATATCTATCCGGATCAGTTATCTCGCAGGTGCAGTACTGGTGGACCCTTACGTTAGGTCGTATAGGGTTTTCATGCATGGGATGCAGGGAATGTACGGGTCTGGAGTGGATACTAGTAAAAGGGTTTTGGTGTCGTAGAGCTAGAGGTATTGGTGGTTTTCAGAAAGATGAGAGAACTCGATGGAGAAGGGGGATGCTCAGTTATTCATGGTTTTGGATAGTAAGGAGGGGAAGGCATTTGGATTGTGGGACGTAGGCCCACATACACTATGGGCTTTCGATTTTGAAAATTGGGTTGTCGGGTGGCTTGCTCACTTATAGGTTCCAATATTTTGATTATTTGTGGGTTTGGACAAGAGGAATTGTAGTAGGCCGGATAAGAGGGAAGGTTATTCATAATCTGTTTAATAGTGGATGGATACAGGAATTTGAGATGGTATTTTATATACCCAAACAAATTTTTGAACGTCTTTTTTGTACCAATTGGAAAACAATGAAACAAGCGGGAAGTTCTGGAAAGTTTGGGGTTTGTTTAATATGGGTGGTTTCTGGTTTGGTTCAGGTTACACAAAAACGCAGGTTTCTTTATACCTGCATACGACTAGACTCTCTGGAGTTTCATACATTATTTGTTTATGAGGATTCTTAGTTGGAATTGTCGAGGAGTTGGCTGTAAATGGACTTCTGGAAATATGGCATAAGCACAGACCAGATTTCTTGTTTTTATCGGAAACAAAACAAGAATCTGAATTTGTACAAGGATTTCAAGCTCATTTTGGTTTCGATAAATTGGTTACAGTGGAACCGGAAGGAAGAAGTGGGGGACTAGCACTGTTTTATAATGATGATTTCCAAGTCAACATTTTATACTCGAGTAATCGTATAATTGATGTCGAAGCAGTGGCTTTGGGGAAGCAGATCTATCTGGCGTTTGTATATGGAGATCCAATTCAAAGATTACGGGAACAAGTCTGGGAGCGCTTAACTAGATATGGTATCGCACGGTCGGAACCTTGGTTCGTCATTGGAGATTTCAATGAAATTACTGGAAACCATGAAAAAGAAGGGGGAACGGTACGGGGACTAGATTCTTTTGTTCCTTTTAATAACATGATTCGGAATAGCGGACTTATTGAATTTCCGGCCCGAGGGAATAAAATGTCCTGGCAAGGGTGACGCAGAAAAGGGAAAGGAGCGGTAATGGTTCGCTGCCGATTAGACTGGGCATTAGCCAATGAGGAATGGCATTCTGCGTTCCCCTGCTCTCACACGGAATACTTGGGAATGGTGGGATCGGACCATCGACCGGTGGTGGAATATATGGAGGACAAAGTTCAGAAGAGGAAAGGTCAATTTCGTTTTGACAAAAGGTGGATAGGACAGGATGGCTTGATGGATTCGATTGCATTAGGTTGGACTGAGGAAAATAGGGGTCCTCAGAGAGGTCTAGTCGATAAGATAAATAACTGTCGCAATGAGATAGCACGATGGAGAAAAAATAATCCACCTTATGGGAAGGACAAAATACAGGACTTGCAGCGGGCATTCGAGGAGGTCCAGATGGATGATAATCGCACTCAGGAAGAGATACTGGATGTGTCAAGGAAACTCCAGGAGGCCTATAAGGACGAGGAGGAATATTGGCATCAGAAAAGTCGCAATACGTGGTATTCATCTGGCGATCTAAATACTAAGTTCTATCACGCGTTGACGAAACAGCGTCGGGTTCGAAATAGAATAGTGGGTTTGTATGATGAAATAGGCAACTGGGTAACTGAGGAAACTGGAGTGGAGAAGGTGGCAGTAGGATATTTTGAGGATCTGTTTTCTTCAACTTTACCATCGGAGTTTGATAATTTTCTGATGGAGGTCCCAACAAACATTTCCACACAAATGAATCAGAGTTTAATGAGAATGACAACAGAGGAGGAGGTTAGACAAAATTTATTTATGATGCATCCTGAGAAGGCGCCAGGACCCGATGGAATGACTGCTCTTTTCTTTCAACACTCGTGGCATGTGATTAAGGAGGATCTGGTGGAAATGGTTAACAATTTTTTGGTCACGGGGGTCCTGGATGCAAGGCTCAACGAGACACATATATGTATGATTCCTAAGACGGAGCGACCTACGAGAATGACGGAACTTAGACCGATAAGCTTATGTAATGTTGGGTATAAGATAATTTCCAAGGTTTTATGTCAAAGATTAAAGAGGTGTCTGCCAAGATTGATATCGGAAACACAATCAGCTTTTGTCCCAGGACGTCTAATCTCTGATAATATTTTGATTGCCCAGGAGATGTTTTATGGGTTAAAGGCAAATAAGGCTTGTCAAGGAAAGTTTATGGCAATAAAAACGGATATGAGTAAAGCATACGATCGTATCGAATGGAGTTTTATTAAAGCTTTGCTGCATAAGATGGGTTTTGATCCACACTGGACAAAGATTATGATGGAATGTGTTTCGTCTGTCCAGTACAGAGTTTTAATAAACGGCTAGCCTCGAGGATGTATAGTTCCACAAAGGGGTTTACGACAAGGGGACCCTTTATCCCCGTATTTATTTATTTTGTGCACGGAGGCTCTGATTGTGAACATAAGAAGGGCGGAGCGGGAGAAATGATTAACGGGGATGAAGGTGGCTAGAGCGTGTCCAGCAGTATCCCACCTTCTTTTTGCGGACGATAGTCTTTTTTTTCTGTAAAGCGCAACCAGAGGAATGACAAACGATCCTCACGATTCTCAAAGAATATGAGGCAGTTTCAGGACAACTAATAAACTTTCAAAAATCCTCAATTCAATTTGGGCACAAGATAGGCGAGGAGAAACGTCAGGAACTTCGGGATATTCTAGGTATTCAAAATCTGGGTGGTATGGGGACATATTTGGGGCTCCCAGAGAGCTTAGCTGGATCAAAAATTCAGGTGTTTGGGTTTGTACAAGAAAGGTTAAACAAGAGGGTTACTGGTTGGACTTTTCGGTACTTTACTAAGGGGGGGAAGGAAGTGATTATTAAGTCGGTGGTTACGGCACTACCTAATCATGTAATGTCATGTTATAGACTACCAAAGGCCACAACCAAGAAGCTCACTGGGGCGGTGGCACAATTTTGGTGGAGTCCTAGTGGGAGCACAAGAGGTATGCATTGGAAGTCGTGGGACAAATTATGTATAGACAAAGATGATGGAGGATTAGGTATCAAGGATATTGAGGATTTTAATACGGAAATGTTAGGTAAACAATTATGGCTATTAATAGAGAAACCAAATACTTTGTTTTCTCGTGTCTTCAAAGGTCGGTACTTCAGGAATGCATCTCCCCTGGAACCGATCCGATCATATTCTCCATCGTATGGGTGGAGAAGTATGATATCTGCTAGATCTCTGGTTAGCAAAGGACTTATCAAACGGGTGGGATCAGGATCGTCCATCTCTGTATGGAATGACCCCTGGCTCCCAACCACTCGCCCGAGACCAGCCAATAAAAATCAAGTTATACTCCGGATATCACTATGGATTCTCTCATCAATGCGGATTCAAGAACATGGAATATGCCAATCATTCGGGCTCTGGTAGACCCCCAGGATGTGGCGATAATAGAGAGCATACCCTTTGGCAAACACCAGTTGGAAGATAGGGATGGATGGCACTTCACGCAGAATGGAAAATATACTGTGAAGTCGGGATATCAGGTAGAACAGGTTTATCCAGAGAAAGCAAGACAAGCTGAAACCCAAGGTCCTAATGTGGATGTTTTGAAAGCTTTTTGCTGGAAAGTAAGGTGTCCTCTGAAACTGAAACATTTTCTGTGGCAATTGGTATCAGGTTGTATTTCAGTAAGGAAAAATCTGCAGGCCAGAGGGATAAGGGGTGATCTGGGGTGTGACAGATGTGGAGCTGAAGAGGAAACAATTAATTATGTTTTCTTTGAATGTCCTCCTGCACGTCAAATATGGGCTTTATCAAGGATTCATTCTAGCCCAGAACTTTTCCCTACAGCGTCACTCTTTACAAATATGGATCACTTGTTCTAGCGGGTTGTCTCTAAAATGGATGATCATCACTTTGCATGGATACTGTGGTATATATGGAAAGCACGAAATAACAAAATTTTTAGTAATTTGGATATCGATCCAAAGGATACAATCACACTGGCGGAAACTAAATCAACATTATGGAGTGAGGCACAGGAGAAGTCTGAACAGCGAGTAGGGCAAAACCAATCCACAACCAGTTTACCTGATATCCCAGGACGGTGGTGTTTTGTAGATGGATCTTGGAAAGCACAGGATAAGTTTGATGGACAAGGTTGGTATAATATCTTGGAAGGTTTTATGGGTTTAATGGGTGCGCGCAATGTTAGAGCTAGCCTATCCCCTCTCCACTCAGAATTGGAGGCGCTCATATGGGCAATGGAAAGCATGAGGAATTTACGTCAATCTCATGTTACATTCGCAACAGATTGCTCTCAGATGTTGAAGATGGTTTCGGAACCAGAAGAGTGGCCAGCTTTTTCAAGTTATCTTGACGATATCAGGGAGCTCAAAGGAAGCTTCACCAGCTCCAATTTGATCTATGTACCACGAACTCTGAATACACGGGCGGACAGTCTTGCACGAAGTGTCAGAGCTCAACCGACACATGTTGTCCACATGGATACGGAGCTTTCGGTTTGGTTCGCAGGGTCTATATGAGTCTGTATTTTGATGTCAAAAAAAAATCACAATAAAGAAAAAAAATTATCCAAGTGGATTTGTGAGTGCTTATTGCCTATTATTATTATTTTTTCTTTTGTTCGATTAAAAATAAATAAAACAGAATGAATCGCGGACCGCCACGTGTTGGTAGAGCCCACGAACAGTACAAACAACAAACAAGACACGATGCTTGTTTAGTAATCAGAATCGTCGGTTTTTGTATTTTGAGTGGACCTCATCCCCTAAACAACCCACTAACCACCTGCGATAATGGTGCTCTAATAAACCATCGAAAATTCATATAAATCTGCAAAAAAAAATATTCGTGTATAAATAATGTATTAGAGCATGATTATCCTAGCATTTCACTTAGGATTGCTTATTATTATTATTTTTTTTTTCTTTTGTTCGATTAAAAAAAATTAAAAAGAACGAATAGCGGACCGCTACGTGTCGGTGGAACCCACGAACATTACAAACAACAAACAAAACACGGCGCTTGTTTAGAAGTCAGAATCGTATGTTTTTGTGTTTTGAGGGGACCTCATCTCCTAAACAACCCACTAACCACATGCGATAATGGTGCTCATTTCATATAAATCCACAAAAAATAAACTATTCGTTCATAAATAACGTATTAGAACATGATTATCCTAGCACCTCACTTGCGATTGCTTATTGTTATTATTATTTTTTTTTGCCCGATTAAAAAAAAATTAAAAAAGAACGAATCACATGCCACCACGTGTCGGTGGGGCCCGTGAACAGTACAAACAACAAACAAAATACGGTGCTTGTTTAGCAGTCATAAGCGTCCATTTTTTGTGTTTTGAATGGACTCCATCCCCTAAACAGTAAACAACCCACTAACCACTTGCGATAATGGTGTTCCTAGGTGTTTTAACTATTTAACGGAAATCAAAATTCCAATCGTTTTACCACTAGATTCTAAACAAACAATTTGTAACCTAAAATATTTGAATCTTGCACTAAACTAACTTATTTGATTTAGTAATTTAGTCGCAAATGTTTGGTATTGTTGTGCTCTTAATTCAAAATCTATCAGGAACAATTTTACGTCGTGTTATTACTATTAGTAAAGATTGTTTCGGGCAGATTTGGGCATAAACTCCTCCTAGTTATTAAAAATAAAAATTGCATCGAAGACTTGTTTAATTTTATTGACTTATCTCTACACCAAAGAAAACCGTATTGTCTTTGATCATAGCAGGTGTTATATATCACTTTATTTAAAACTTTGTTTAAATAAAAAAAAATCCCAGCTACACAAGGTTTATTATAATATAATGAAAATCATCCATAATATACGAAAATGTGTCATATACGATATATACCAAACAACAATTAGTATAGTAGCAAAATCATGAACGGATAATAGGGTCAATTCGTAATTAATCAAATTAAAACCATCCAAGTACAAATTCGACCTGATCCAACCTTTATATCAACATGTGTTCGACTGAAGTAAACCTTATTCTCTAGAAATCAAAAATTTTAGGGTGCATAAGCCAAGAATCGAATTGCAATAGAGAAATCAAAACTGAGAGAGAGAGATAGAACTGGGTGGTGGAAATAGCAATAAGGGACGAGGCAAAGAAATTCAAAGCAATGTGCTTTGTTATTATGGCTTACCAGACAAATATCTCAAGCATGGACGGACAAAAATATTGGTCGAAGGTTTTATGGGTGTGAACGGTACAAGGAACAATGACTATTCCTCTGTTATGTTTAATTCGAGAGTTTCTCTGTATAATTTTTTCTTTGTCTTAGCATGGAAGTGAATGAAAAAAATTTCAATGGTTTGATGAGGAACAAGCTTTTGGATGGCAAAAGAATGTTTTAATTGAAATGAGAAACGAAATTCGTGAGAAGAACAAAACTATTGCAGAATTAAAGAAGATAATTGATGAGCTTATAAGTGATTTGGTCAAGAAAGAAGAAGCATAAAAAGACATAATTAACAGCTTTCTTAAGCTCCAATGGTCTTATTGTAATGTTTAAGACATCTGCATGTAATGGTTAAGACATGTAAGTGTAAACATCTTTGTAATGCTTTCAACATCAACTAGTTTTTCATTTAAAATAGAATTAGCACTCATTGTTTTGACTTCCAAAGTAAGATTAATTGTCATACATAACAAGAGTAATATCATAAACATTCACAAAAACGTTTAACATCAGAACACTAAATGTTCTATATCCGAGGACCGAAGTAAACATGGTCTATATCCGAGGACCGAAGCAAACATTGAGAGACAAAAAAAAGACATCTGAGTAAACTCAAGTTTCTGTTTCCAGGTGGTGCAGTTGAAGATACATCCTCGATTGCTTGTTCCTGTGATTGTTGCTCCTTGTTGAGACGCCTACGCCTCATGCTTTCTTCAGACTGAAACAAAATAGAATGAATAAAACACAACAAAAACAAAAGCTTGACAATTTTTATGACAATTTATCTCATGGGGACACTTCCTTGAGTTGTGGCCTTCACCGCCACATATATCACAATGACCTATTTTTCCTTTTCGATCAATTTTGGTCTGATTTTTCTCGGAAGATTCATGAACTTCTTTAATCATTGCCTTTCCTTTTGGTCTTCCAGGAGGTCTCTTGTAAGGAGGCCCTTCAATACGTTTTTCACCCGATTTAGGCTAATAAAACTTGGACCATTTACAGGCTTCAACCCATTCAAGTACAAACTTTGCCACTTTGATGTCAGATAATAATCTGAAATGAAATCATCAACCTCCAACCCATTCTCACGGATAACAAATATAACATGGCGACATGGAATTCCAGACAAGTCCCTTTTCCTACAGGTGCAACTACGAGAAGGCAAGCTCACTGTGTGCCATTTCCAAACTCAACACACCTATAATCACCGCCTGTGCTAGGCAAAGAATAGCAATGTTGAGCTTCATCGCAAGACTTTTTAACCTCCTTTCTCGGCTTCTTGGTAACGATACCCGTCTCACCTTGAGATATCTTTCACCTTGTAGCTATCTTCTGCATTGCATCCCTTCTAATCAACTTAAGCATCTGAATGAAAGGCTTCTTTCTAACTAGAGCTGAGAATTTTAATCATCACTCGCGGGTCCCGCCGCGGGGCGGGTGCGGGTCAATCGATTTGGAAAAAGTGAATCGCGGGTGCGGGTTAAGTGTATTTTATGTGGGACGGGTGCAGGCTGGTTTAATTTATATTGAGGGTACCCGCTAACCCAAAAATTAAAAAAAAATCTTTTTTATTAAAGTTTATATTTTGAAAAAATACTAAATTTCGTTAAAAATAATTAAAAATTTAATGAATATTAAAATTTTAATTTAAAATATATTATTAATATTATTTTTTTAGAAAATTAAAAGAATTATTTTTATTCTTTAATAATAATCTGCGGGTCCCGCAGATTACCCGCAAAATTAAGCGGGGCGGGTGCAGGTAAAATATATTCTCTTTATGGGTTATGCGGGTCAAAATTTTGAGTCGAAAGAATGGCTCAACCCGTTGCAGGGCGGGTTGGGCGCGGCGGGTTTGACCCACTTCCCAACACTATTTCTAATTGTCTTGAAAGTCCTATTGAAAAATTCAGTGAAGTTGTTGTGTATATCAGAATAACACGAACCTATCCAAAAAAATGCTTTGCACCAAGTAGAAGGATCCTTCTTACCAAGTTCACGAGCTTCTAGAGTATCAAACTGTTTGAAAATCTCTAAATTCTTCTCATAATCAACTTCATTGTAGCACGTGTAATACACCAGAATAGTGGTTTCAGCCTAGCACAAGCTCTATGTTCAGCTCTTGGCAACTCAACTGCAACTCCATGAAGCAATCCCTAATGATGATCCGGTATATTTCACACGACCACCCATGCTGCCTAAACCAAAATCAATCTTCAACATGTGGATAAACCATTGCCAGTTATCATTGCTCTCAACAATAACCACAACACATGCAATTGAGTATATCTGGTTATTGGAATCTCTTCCTACCGCAGCAAGAATCATTCTTTGCAGAGAACTGTGCTTGAGGAATGTCCCATCTAATCCAATAACCGGCCTACAATTTCATGCCACACGTATCTTGTCAAAGCAGATATACACGGAGTGAAATGCTTTTGCTCCACATGGTTTGGTTGTTGTATTGATCTCTATTTTATTATCAGTATTTGAACCGCATTTGAAAAAAAAAACACTCACTCATAAGTCACATTAAAGTATAAGCAAGATTAGGAAAAAAAAAGTTAAAAACTGAAAAATACGGTAACAGTTCCATTTCATCCCTTAGCCTTGCCAAATGGTCATTGCATTCGGCTTGTAGCTTATCAAGAACAATACGCCTAAAAATCTTTGCCAACTCAGGAGAGATTATGATATTGACTTTGTCCTTAAACTCATCTTTGATCATTGGAGCACTCATATCAGGTTCCTTCCGAATTTTCTCCAATATAACTTCAGCAATGGCACGGCTTTTAATGAGCTTACACTTAGCTGTGGAATGGCAAGTATGTGTGTTAACATACACTTTCACCATCCATTGTTTGATGGGTCTCTCTATTGAGCAATATATACGCCACACACAACCTTTGCCACTGCATATAACACCAATCTTAGTTTTCTCCCATCTGTCAAAGATTACATTCTTTCTCTTCTTCAGAATATATTTACTAACTTGCTTTATAAAGTCTTCACTACTGTAAAAAGTTTGTCCAAACTAAAAACACCATCTATATGCACCTCTTTTAGCCATTTTCTCTGATTGTTCCTCTTCTTCATCATATGGCTGCTCCGTGTCTGGATATACTTCATCCTCGTCTAGAATCTCATCCTCATAGTTTTCATTCCTCAACATCTCAAAATCCTATTCGAAATTTATATCAATATCCTCTTCATTATCTGATTTATCACTCACTTGATACTCATCTTCAATCTCTTCTGCTTCATGATCACCATCAACCTCGTCGTCTTGTAACTCAGCATCAAACTCGTCACCATCAACAGCTCCGTGCTCAGTCTCTGCGTCAACCACGACCCCATCAACAATAACAACATTAGTTTCAGGTTTCTCTATGAAGACATCAAGCTCCCCATAATAACGACCATTAGAAGCCATCCACTTTTTGTTTTTCTCTTCATTTTCATGCAACTCTTTCTTCTCTGAGATATCCACATATGGTAATTTGTACCACATTCCCCCACACTAACTTTCGGAACAATGATCTTTAGAACTTCTTTATAACATGCATTACCATTGACTTCGAACTGCTCCATAAAACCATCAACATGATTTAGCTTCCCGTCTTCATTATTTTTGAACACATACGAATGGAAACAGTTAGTCGTCACCGATATTGAATCATTGTTACCAATAAAATATCATTAGAACATGTAAAAGCCATCCATTGACTCCAATAATTGAAGTAATCAAGAAAGGGTTCTTACCTCATCGTCGCCATGTTTCTTCGATTAGCTCATCCGGATTCGATTTCACCGAAACTGAATCGATAACACCAAACCCTTTCTTTGTCTCTACAATCTCTCTTTGTCTCTAAAAATTCTCTTAATCTCTCTTTTTCGAAATCTTCAATTTTTTTCGGAACCCTAAGAATAATGAAATCGATTGGGAGAAAATGATTAAATCTAGATCGTGTTTATTGTTTGGATAAGATCGGATATTGTCAATCGGAGTTTGACTTTAATAAATTACATTCAGACTCTAATTATTTAAGCTAAAATTAATTAGACCTTCGTTATGATGTTGGTACCATGTTTACATTGACGTCATATATATAGTATGTATTACCATATACATCATGTATGTTTTGACATATTCGTATATTTTGAAAGGTTCATATTATAAAAAATCTAGTGTAGCTGGAAAAAAAAAATTCTAAAACAAAAGAGAAAAATTAGGCTGAAAGTATGGAACTTAGTAATGTATTAAAGAAGCAGGATGCACAAAACACTATAAGGAATATGAGAAAAGCAAGGCAATGCACTTAACAGTAAATGGATGACACCTAACAATTAAATAAGTTTATTACTATAAATTATTAAGAGAATATTATAAGTACTATTTTATGTCTTAGCACACGGATTAAGAAAATAATTAATTTTACATATTTCCCGTATAAAAACACAATTACCTATATAATAGAAAAATGAATTTCAGAATAAAATCAATAAACTTTACATAGAAAACCGAAAACGATATTTATTTTACAATAAAAAAATTATCTAAAGACACTTCTTATTATGTAAGTGAGGAAGTACTAATGATACATAATTGTTAATGAACTAATAAAAGAGTGATTGAGTAGGAAGATGGACATCTAAAGTTAGCGTACGACGTTGGTTTCTGGCAGACAAGACAATTTATTACTTATGATCCAAAAAGCTTCTTCGATCTAATCAACACGACACAACTATTACACACATCCTCATCCAATCGACTCTCAGTAAAATGATAAATCAAATGACTTCTCACTGGTCTTCCTGCTTGATGTATTAAATAAAAAAGGTTATCGTCCGATTTCTTGGACCATTGCTATTGTAATCTTGTCTTCTGTACTTGTCGATTACAACCTGTTTTATTTCCTTCCTTATGTTTTTACACCATTTATTATATAGGAAAACTTGTTCACAAATCAATTTTTTCTTCATGAAAGAGGGCAAGTAGTACTTTCAA